>WEKX01015732.1:0-13725 GCA_013390025.1 Pitta sordida | reverse complement strand
CAAATTTGCCTCAAACCTTGACAGACCCAGAACTTAGACTTCTTGAACCCCATGCCACTGGATTCAGCCCACCTATCCAGCCTGTCAAGGTCTCTCTGTGGAGCCCTCCTACCTTCCATCAGACCAACATTCATTCCCAGCTTGGTGTCATCCGCAAACTTGCTAATAATGGACTCCACCCCTTTCTTCATCATCTGGAATCAAACTGCTTATGACTATAGCTGATGGGTAGATCCCTTAGTGACCTGTCTCCAGCTTCTGAATGGAGACATTTGGGTAACCTAGGGGATTTTTTAATTTAGGATTTCCTTTAAGAGTTGTCCCATTCATCAAAACACCAATTAGGGGCCAGATTTTATCCTCACTCACTGTTGGTATTTGATTACAAATCCAAGTATTACTTTTATGCAGGAGACACATTTTGGACTAGGGCCACATAAAAATTTTGGTCCCAAACCTGCATCATGGTTACCAACTGCCCAGATAATAAACACAGGAAAAACAGTGTAAACCATATAGTCTTCATGTGTATCAGTCTCTGTATTACCAGTTGTTTCAGGATTAGAGGCTCTCTTGACTCTGGAGTAGTGGATCCAGGGTCCCCTGTCAGCAACATTAACTGCAGTGAGGGTGGTCATCAGAACTTGGTACGGTCGTTTTCAATTAGTTCACAGCGCATCATTCACAGGTTCACAGGTTATTCTGAGTTGGAAGGGACCCACAGGATCATCTGGTCCAACTCCCAAGTGAACGCCCACCCAGGGATCAGGACCACAAGCGTGGAACCACGGGCACCACGCTCCATCTGTCCAGGCCTCCCACCATCTAGACCATGTCACTGAGCTCATCATCAAGTCTTCTCTTAAACACCTCCAGGGATGGTGACTCCACCACCTCCCTGGGCAGACCATGCCAATGAGGGGACACACTCTCTGTGAAAAAACTCTTCCTAACATTCAGCCTAAACCTCCCCTGGCATAGCTTAAGGCCATGNGGCTTAACATTGATCCCTGTGGGACTCCACTAGTGACTGGCCGCCAGCTGGACATGACACCATTCACCAACACTCTATGAGCTCGTCCATCCAACCAGTTCCTAACCCACCATAAAATGCTTCTATCCAGTCCATGCTCTAAGAGTTTCTCCTGAAGCCTACCATGGGAAACTGCGTCAAAGACTTTGCTAAGATCCAAGTACACAACATCCACGCCTTTTTTCGTCAACCAGGTGAGTCACCAGATCATAAAAGGAGATCAGGTTGGTCAGGCAAGACCTGCCTCTCTCAAATCCATTCCAACTAGTTCTAATGCCATGGTCATTTTGCAGGTGCTGCATAATAGCACACAGGACTGTCGCATCATTTAGCATAGATCCAGTCCCAAGGCTAGAACTGATGAACAGCTGTAGTTTCTGCAAAGTAGAACTCAAGGCTATTAAATAATTTTGCAAATCAATTTTCCCATTCATATGAATCCCTCCCAGAATATGTGGGATCTGGTATGGTCTGCCATACCGAATCTTATAGAGACTTGAACTGTCTCTCCACCTTGGTTGTATGTGGATTCTCAGTAATGCTATGGGCAACACCTTAAGCCACGTCAAAGACATCTCTGACAAATTCTGTTTATTTGTGTTTTCAAAGTACAATTCATACATTTTACTTTGCCACTTGCTTGTTTGTAAGGTGTATGCAAATCCCGAACAATTCTCAAAGTTTGACTGACTTCCCTCACCATTGCAACAATGAAGTGCAGCCCTCTGTCTGATGAGATCCCCAACAGAACCTCGAATCTTAGAATTATGTGATTGAGGAAAACCTTCACCACCTCTTTTGCTGTGTTAGTGCAGCAGGGGTAAGATTCAGGCCATCCACTAAAGGTGTCAGCCAATATCATTACATTATATATACATATATCATTCTTTCCATGGTAACTCAGCAAAATCTATTTGCCAATAATCTGCTTCCTCTTTCAGGATTTTCCCATTCAAAGGCAAATCGCTCTTGGCTATCTTTATGCACCAGGATACAGAAGAAGGAATCCTTTAATGTCAAGCACAGTAATCCATATTAAATTGTCTGTCAGGATAGTTAGAAGGGTATAGTGGCTGGCTATCATCTGTTAGTTTATGAATTTCCCTTAAATCCTGTACTAATCAATAGCTCTTTCTATCATCCTTCTTGACCTGTAGGATGAGGCTGTTGCATCTGGAGTTACTTTCTACTAATAACCCATATTTAAGGAATTTTTCAATTATAGGTACTAATCCCTTACAACTCTCTTGCTTTAAAGGGTTTTGGGTTTGTCTTACCTGTGTTGCTCCTGTTTTGAGTTAAATTCTTACAGACTCTGCTTTTATGGACCTTCCAGAACAATCATACCACACTATTGCATCAACAGCCCTCTCGATCTCTGCAGGGATCTCACCTTGATTCTCCTGTATGAAAAAATAGCTGCCTCAACATATTTAGTCTCAGTAATTATGACCCTTATCTCCTCCATCCCCTTACAGAATTTGATTCCTGCTTGCAGTTTTTCCAACGGGTCTCTACCTGGTAAAGGCTTAGGAGAGTTTGACATATAGAGGAATTGGTGATTTTGTTTACATAATGTTTACCCAATTTGAATTTCAAAGGTTGAAATAAAGGCCTGGTTTCAGTTACTCCAGTTGCATCAACTACCTTTACAGTATCCTGACTCAGTTCCCCTTCTAAAGAATTCAATACAGAAAATGTTGCTCCTGTGTCCACCAAGAACTTGACATTGTCTTTTCCCAGTTTAGCTATAACCAGAGTCTCTGCTGGGGTAGGGTCCTCCAGTCCCCTTCAGTCCCCTATCTACAGTCATTGGGGAGATTGTTTTTCCTTCAAAAGTGGACACTCCTTCTTCCAGTGTCCTTCATTTTTGCAAAAAGCACACTGATTCTCACCCAGAGTACCTTTCCTCTGAGCTGTAGGTGCCTTTTTTTAATCACCTGCTTACTGCGCTGGGGTTTCCTCTTTTGACATGCATATCCATGATGACTCCCATCACCCTCATCATCTGTGTCATTGTCTTCCCTTTTGACTCCCTGTTCCAATAGACCTTACACGCTGCATTCCACAAACCATATACCACCCAGGCCCAATAGTGTCTTAGTCTTTCTAGTTGGGCTTGATTGTTGGGATCCCATTTAGGATCCCTCAGGGGAAAGTAGTCATCAACAGTCTTTCATTGTTGCATTTCAACAAGTTTAAAAGGGACCCATATTAAGACTGGCCCCTGATTACCCATGGCTTCCCTTAAGGGAACTTGTATAATAGGTTCAGGTTTCACAGCTCTCTGTTTAGTTCTGATCCACCCAGAAAGTGGGCTGGGGGCTGCCATAGCTTTAAGTGTCATTTTTCCCTTTTGCCTTCTTGCTGCCACCAGTCCTCTTCCTTCAGTTTCCTTTTTTACAACTGTGGTTTCACTAGAGCTAGTAGAACCGGTGATTCCACCCCCCTCCCGCCTTCCTCCTTCTCCTCCTCGGTATCTGACTCATCCTCGCTAGGTGCATCTGAGTCAGGGCTGTCAGAGATCCTTCTATGGAGCAGAGATTGGTATGGAACATATCCTTTCCTCTGTTTCCCTCTTGTCTTGTCTTGCAGAGCTTCCCCTCGTCTAGACCAGACGTGCCCTCCCTGAGTGAGGGAGTGGCTCCATCGCCACCAGCTGCAGTGGCCGTGGCTCCCCTGCCTCCATCAGCTGCGGAGGGCAGGTGCTCCCCACCCTGCTGAGCGGCCACCACCTCTGTTGCGACCCCTCCCTAACCTGTGGGTACCATGACAATGGAGGTGGTGCCGGTGGGAGGGCCTGTACTGGTGATGTAGGGACTCAGGTCGCGGGAAGGGACTGTACTGACGGTGACATGGACCATGACCCCCAGAGGAGGTGGAGCTGCTGACTCTGGAACTGCGTCTGTCCTTCCCCAGCCCCTGGGCAGAGGTGCCCTCTCCAGCCACTGCTAGTATAAGCTAGGATACAAGTCTGTCTAATTATATTGTAGTTTTTGTAAAATATCTGAGACTTTGTGAACAATTGATTTTGAACTGTATAGGTTTTGAAATAGTTCTAAAAAGCATGAGAAGTCACCATGGCGACCTCAGCTCCTGCCTAGTTAATTAACAACAGGATCAGCCTGCTGAGCCCACCGTGAGACCAACTGGAGTTTCAACCATGAGATAACTGTAACAATGAAAGCCCAAGTGCAAATAACTGTATCCACTGGTCTTGTGGCTGGGGTGAAAGGTTCATGATGATGATGGACTCTGTCTTCATCCAAAATCAAAAAAACAACCCTTTCTCATAATTACCTGAGCATGCTCAAAGGGGAGGGGAAAGGGGTGAGCCTGTGTAAATGATTTCTGGGAAATAATTGTAATCGAGCCAGCAGTGTGCCCAGGTGGCTAAGAAGGCNTAGATCCCTCACAGTCTATCCCAAGACATAAGATGTGAAACCTGAATGATGAATGTTTTGCCTCTGACTTGGATTCTTCTAAGCCACAGGCCCAGATCTGCTTTGCCTTTTCTTTATAATAAATTACATTACAAATTACAATCCTTATGAGCCCGTTTCTCACACACCCAACCAAACAGAGTCCTGTCTCACCCCTGCCACACCCCTAAGAGATTTTCCAGGTTCTCTGGACCTCTATTTTGTCTTGCCCTCTGCAATGTCCTTGCAGGCTGCTTCTGGAAAAACATGGTGTCCTCATTATAACCTGTTCATCTCAAAAGGAATGCTAAACACAGCTGCACAAATTGTGGGAAAGGCCTAACAAGAAGGCTCATGAGTGAAACCATACAGTCAAGCTAAAAGCCCAGAAAGATGTGAAAAAAACCCAAGGCATCATAACCATATCTAAGAGTCAAACAAATGTTACCTCTTTAATGAAAGTTTCTTTCCTTCTCTTGCTGTGGTTCAAAGACACATTTGCAATTGTTCAAGGTTACTTTCCTGTTTCTCTTAAGAAAAGGGACTCTTCTCCACATATGCCCAATATATGTATTATATGTGCTGCCCGTATTCTGTCCCAGTGCAAAAAAATAAGTAACAGAAGCTGTAAAGTCCCAGAGCAGGGCTGGACCCTGACTTTCACAGCTGGTTTCATGAGCCATCAAGTGCCCAAGAGCAAACCTGCACTGGCAGGGCAGGTCCCTCACAGGCGAAGGAACACAGCTGGGTATCTGGCCAAACAGAGTCAGTGCAGAGCTAACACCAGCCCTTATGACAGCCCCGGCACAGCACAGCACTGTGCACAGATTTGTAAAGCCAGTTCCACTCTGGGACTGGTTACTATAGACACAGCACTATTGTAATTAACTGTATTAATTATAGTAGTAACAAGTTAACCATGAGCCAGTAGTGTGCACTTGTGGCAAAAGTGGCCAAGGGCATTCTGTGGTGAATTAAGACAAGCATTGCCAGCAAGTTGAGGGAGGTGATCCTGCAGTTCTGCTCAGCCTTAGTGAGGCTGCAACTGTGTCCACTTCTGGGCTTCTCAATACAAGAGGGACATGAAGCTCCTGGAGCAGGTCCTGCAGAGAGCTACAAAGATAATGCAGGGACTGGAAAATCTCTCTCATGAGGAAAGGCTGAGGAAGATAGGCCTGTTGGTCCTAGAGAAGAGAAAACTGAGAGAGAATCTTATCAACACGTACAAACATCTGAAGGTCAGGTCTCAAGAGAATCAGGCAGAAACTGGGACCCAGGAAGTTCCGTCTCAATATGAGGAAAAACTTTACTGTGAGGGTAACAGAGCAATGGGATAGATTGCCCAGAGAGGTTGTGTTCTGCCCTCTGGAGTTACTTAAAATCTGCCTGGAGGCAATTCTGTGCAGTCTGCTCTAGGTGAACCTCCTTTAGCAGAGGGTTGGACTAGAAGATCTCCAGAGTTACCTTCAAACCCTAAACATTCTCTGGTTTTGTAATGCAACTGAATTACTTTCTGAAGCCGAGCGAGGACTCTGCTTGATGCTGCTTTTTTGATTGATTGATATATCTGTGTATGTCTGTCCATTCAGAGGGATCTCTATACTCTGCTCAGCTTAAGGCTATAGACATCTCCTAGGAGACTGAGGAATCTTGTAATGAGAGTATTCTATTAAAAGAATCCTTACAGTAAATAAACCTGGGTTTTTTCACAATGAATACACTGACATTTACAGAGATAATTATCTTGTACAGAATTGGCACCTTTAGCTACAGTAAAGGCTCTCAAAATACTCTCCAAGCAGCCTCAACAGAACTCTCTCTACAAAAAGATAATCAAAATTTAATAGCAAAAATCTAAGGCTGATAGTTATTCAAGCTGTTCTCATTTGGAGCTGGACAAGAAAAGGAGAAAAAATAAATGTCTCAGAATCTGAAATGTATTTAAGGCAGATTGAAGATCACTTCTTATATTACTGAGCACAAATCTACCTACTAGCTAAATTAAGATGTACGTGGTGTGCAACTTCAGCTCACTCAAAATGCAAAGCCTGTATTTTTTGGTAGGGCTTCCAGCAAAAACAGTCCCAAAATATAAATACATAAATCCATTCCAGTCTGGGCTGCCTGCAAGGAAGTGAGAGAAATAAAACATCCCAACAAGATGTATTTACAACCTCTGGAACAGGCTCAGAAAAATGAACTTTGGACTGAAGACTGAGTCACCATTTGCTAAGCTACCCTCAGTGACAGTGAACAGCGATGGAACATAACAAACCATACACCTATTAATTGAACAAATGGTCTAGGTATTTTTCAACAAAACTGTTTAAAAATATTTCAGTATAAGCTAAAAAATGTGACTAATAAAACCCCTTAATTTTGTCCAGGAGCACTTGCATTTGGTCACAAAGAATGTAGCTGCTGTGCCCTCTGCATACTATTATCACCACAGAAATAAAGCAGGTTCCACTACAATTTCAAAAGTTACAAGATGCCAAGAATTTGCTTGCTAGGACAGAGCAACATTATTTGTTGTTGCACTTGGCTGAAGGTTTTTTGTTATTTTCTTGGGGGACAGAAACAAGAATAGCACTAGGCTGAACATCAAAACAGTTTGACAGTTTTTCTGAGCAACACTGAAAGCAGCATTCAGCGTTGATAAAATTAATGATATTATGGGAAAGGTAAATGTTCCATGCAAATACAGGTTGAGCGAATTTGACTTACGGGCTTTCTTGCAAACCAATGAAAACCACTTCATGAACAGTAGTCCTGTCTCTAGGTTAAAGGAGCAGAAATGCTACAAATCAGATTTATCAATATTAAATACAAAATTAATTTAAATTCTAAACATGTTTTAATCTTGACAATATTTGATATAGAAGTCACATACCTATATCTTTAGACAAAGAAAAAAAAGTATTGGTGGTTTTTCCTAATATGGTTCCTCAAACATCCTTTGCATCATCTGGATAAAAAAAAAAAAAAAATCCCCAGATAATTTTGCAGTTCTGCTTAAGCTGACAGCAAGAAACATAAAGATTAAGAATACCTGTGTTTCAATTTAGTCATTGCACAAGTAACATATCTGATATAAATAATTTCCTTTAACATTTGGATTTGCTACACCCAGTCCGCTAGTGCATATTTTTTTCATGTCTAATTTTAAAAGTTCTTATTCTGCCAGAATCGTTACAATAAAAATTCAAAGCAATAATTATATATAAGCACAGAAACTGGTTCTGAATAGTCTGTCAATCTCTTATTTAGAGAGACTTCTCACTGAGAGAAGGAGTGTAAACACAAAATGGAAGTTTGCAGAGAATCAAAACACATTTAGGAAAGTATTGAAGATGCAAATGTATAAAATCCTTATTAAGCTTCCGTGTTAGTGTATCTATCCTTGCTCTTGCAAATGTGAAAGTGTTGCTTTCAGTAACACTACAATTCGGTACTGTCTCCATCGAAGTCAGAGGAGAAAGAGTTAATTTTCTCATATAGATCCAGGTGTATATATGGAGGTGTGATTCTGTGATTCTGTATATCACATAGCTAAGAAATAGCTTGTCTGAAAAATACAGATAATACTCCACAGGAGCCTGGATTTGCAGTATGACTTGGGTAAACATTGTGCCTCCTTTTGCAGCCTAGTCCCTTGAAAAGTGATTTACCTCTAGGAATTACACGCATAGCTGATGTTGATTTTAAGGTGTGTGGTATCTTCTGTAATATGCAATTCAGCATCTCTATGAAAGAGAGTGAAAAACCAAGTTGTGCTTTATCTTGTGTTCAGTTCTTCGAAATGTATTTTTCAAATAAGCCAACACTAGCATTCCCACAGCCATAGATACAAATCATGGAGTTCATGTCCCCCTTATTTACTTTTTCATGTGTGTGGCCAGTTTCTGACCTCCTCAGAACTTATTCTATTTGTGGCAATGTGTCATAAAATCCTGAGGCTCCTCTAAAATTCTTTCTTCCCAAAAGTGATGGGTAAGAACCGTTTCAGAGGTCCACCTGCCTGGCTTGCACCCTGCAGATAAAACCTCTCTGCATGGGTAGACAGCCAGCAAACAGTGACAGTAGTGGCCAGGAGCTCTGTGGGGACTGGTGAGATGTGTCCAGCCCTGTAGAGACTACACCATGGCATCTGGTTGCTTTGGAAGTCCTGGTGGGGGATCAGTGGGCTTCTCAGAGCAAAGGAACTACACGGTTGTGTCATTTCTGAGCATCTCAGTTTTGGTTTTGCTTTAGTTGGCTGGAGTGTGGAGGGAGCAATGCCAAGTGGAGACACTCCAACTCCCATCTTTCCAGCTGCTGGCTCTAGAAAGGTTTCACTGCACCAGGCAGCATTAGGATCCCTTCTACACTGGCTTCTCAGTTCTCCCTTAAGCGCTGGATATAGTGTCGTGTGATGTTTCACAGCTGCATGCTAAAGGGAACACGTGTAGCTGGGAAAGCAGCGAGTTTGCAAGACCTTCTTGTATATATGTATTTTGAAGATGACAGGCCATCCAATTTGAATCAACAGTGCCTGTTAAACCAGGTCAGCACTACAGAACTATAGGCTGGGCATGGAGCGTTTAGAGAGTGGTCAGGTGGAAAGAGACTTGGGGATATTAGTTGACAGCAAACTTAACATGAGCCAGCAGTGTGCCCAAGCAGCCAAGAGAGCCAATGGCATCCTAGCCTGCATCAAGAATAATATGGCCAGTAGGTCAAGAGAGGTTGTCCTTCCCCTCTACTTGGAGCTGGTTAGACCTCACCTCGAGTATTGTATTCAATTCTGAGCCCCTCAGTTCAAAAAAGATGGTGAGGTGCTGGAACGAGTTCAGAGAAGGGCAACTAGGATGGTAAAGGGGCTGGAAGATAAGTCCTATGAGGAGAGGCTGAAGAAGCTGAGTCTATTTAGCCTAGAAAAGAGAAGGCTCAGGGGTGACCTTATCGCTGTTTATAACTATGTAAAAGGAGGGTGCAGTCAGAGGGGAGGCGGTCTTTTCTCCCTGGCCACTGGAGGCAGGACAAGAGGTCATAGTCTTAAGCTTCAACAGGGGAAATTCAGACTTGATATTAGGAAAAGGTTTTCCACTGAAAGAGTGATCTGGGTTTGGAATGGGTTGCCCACAGAGGTGGTTGAGTCAACAACTCTGGATGTGTTCAAGGGGAGGCTGGATGAGGTGCTGGGTGATATGATCTAGATGATCTAGACATTGATGCTAGGTTTAGTTGGACTATAGGCTGGACTAGATGATTTTGAGGTCCTTTCCAGACTTATCCATATTGTGAATACTGTGATGTATTTTCCTCTTCAGGTCAGTCCAAATATAAGAGAGAATGCAATAAGGAAAAGTTTCCAGGGGATGTATGTCTCAGGCAGAAGAGCTGAAGAATATTATACGTAAAACATATCAGGTCAAGAACCACCTCAAAGGCTCTTCTCGCTCTTGTATAGGATCTTGTTTCCTGCAGCTGCAATTTGAAAGACCTCTCTACTTGTGTTCCCTGATCTCCAGAGAAATCTTTTTCTCAGTATTTAAATTTACCTTTCAGGTTTCATCTATTTATAGTGTTGCAATATATTTTTTCATCTAGGCAGTAGAAGCTTAGCTATCTCCTAAGAACTAGTCATGAATAGTCTTTTTTATAAAACTTTCACTGTAAAATAACAAATTATTAAAGCACCATCTCATGTTTCTCTTTACATTTTAGCCCATTTTATGCAGCAAGAATTCAGGGGGAAAAGGTTCTGATAGTCAAACACTAAATAAAGAATTCTCTTTCATAAAGTATAGTCATAGAATCATGGAATGCTTTGGGTTGGAAGGGGCCTTAAAGATCATCTAGTTCCAATTCCCGTGCTATGAACACCGACATCTTTCACCAGACCAGGTTTCTCAGAGCTCCATCCAACCTGACTTTGAACATGTCCAGGAGTGGGACATCTAGGCAACTGTTCCAGTGCCTCACCACCGACACAGTAAAGCATTTTTTCATAATATCTGATACATACCTTCTCTCTTTCAGTTTAAAGCCTTTCCCTCTTTTGCTGTCTTTACATGCCCATGTAAATAGTCTTTTTCCATCTTTCTTGTGGGTTCCCTTCAGGTATTGGAAGGCTCCAACTAGGTCACCCCAAAGCCTTCCCTTTTCCAGCCTGAACTCCCCCCCCCAATTCTCTCAGACTTTCCTCATAGTAGTGGTGCTCCATCCCTCTAATCAACTTGGTAGCCCTCCTCTGGACTCCTGTAATGCTGTACCAAAATCGCATGGGAAAATATAAAACAGGTCTTATTTTTCTCTTTAGTATTGCATCATTTTAGAGAAGACTGGACGAGGAGCTTAGTGACATGGTCTAGCTGGGGGGTGTAGGGCTGGATGACCCTGGGCCCCTTCCGGCTCGGAGTGGCCTGCTAGACTGTGAGGCATCTAGGTTGGTATTACGCTCTAGGATGTGCTCTTGGTCGCTGTACGGGTATTAGATGGTGAGTTGGACTAGATGATCCTTGTGGGTCCCTTCCAACTCATAATTTTCTGTGATTCTGTGTGTGATTTTAATGATGAACTACTGGAATTAGAGACACAGTTGCTAAAGGCAAGCATACCCCGCTTCAGTTACGGCTGTGAATGGTATCAATTTTAGTTTCACAAGAGCTCAATCCATTTTCGTCTCCGTATTTTGCTCTTCCCCCGCTAGATGGAGCTGCGACAAACCGCATACGAGACAAAAGCTGTTTCTGATGTAATGGGAGAACACAAATTTCTGAAGAAACCCAAAAATGACAATGAAAAAATGCTCGCAAAAGTTCTGGAGTTCTCGTAGATGCCTTGTAAAATCATATCCCATTTCCATTAATTTTGTGCCCTCCCTACCTCACTGTAATTTTCTGATGAGTGCCTTAGGGAGAAGAAGGGCTGTTTTCTGGAAACAAAGCAGAATTTTATTTCCATAGGTCTCAGTCTGCTAAAAAACTGACAGTGTAAACATTCTGGCAGGTATTCTGCAGGAAAATTTAATTACACAGCTTGATTTTCTCATAATTTTTGCAGCTTCTTAAAAGAAGTAAATTTATATTTAAGATTTTTCCACCCCACCCAGCTCTAACACTATAGTATTTCAGGTCAGGAAGATGATCTTTAGAACATTTGCATATATCAAAAATACTTTTTAAGTTCCTGTTATTATTAGCGTAGTTAATGTTGCACAACTTAGTGAGTTGTTTTTTGAAATAGCTCTTCTTCCATCCACCCCATAAAAAAAAGAGATTGCACAGCAGGGGGTGTTAGCTGGTACACAGATTTTTTTCAGTGTTATTGCAATGAGAGCTTTGTGTTGGTGGTTGACATTAAAATGAAAGAAAAATATTTTCCAGCACAGCTAGTTCAAGAGCCAGGGCCATGACAAACTTGTTTAGCAGTACAGTTATTGCAGAAAAGAACTGACTTTTAGAGACTCTTTAAAAGAAGCCTGAAGCCACAGAGAGCCACAATGTCATATCAGATAGTAGCAACACTTTTTTAACTGGAAAATAAAGCTTTTTGAAGATGTCAGCTCAACAATTGTTTTGCATTCGCTAAATGCAATGATATCAGGATCTCCAGAATCTCTGAGACTGGTTTCCTTTATGTTGCTATGATACCATATTATTATTTGATATGATATGCTTTATCATGAACAGACATAGAAATAATGGTCAAGAGCAAAAATGAGTAATTCAAATCAAGAACATCTTCTCTTTCTAAAAGACACTGTTTATCACACAGTTTTCCTCTGAAAAGAGACCCTGTGAAACCGTTATCTGTAGGTTTCATGTTGACTGTCTTTCAGTAGCTCAAGTATCAAATATGGTTATTTCCAAGGCGTTTGCTTTTCCTAACTGTTATTTCTGCAAACTAATCTATGATACAGACTAATTTCGTATGCCTCTGAAATATGAGCACAGAAGATACTAAAGATGTTTTAAAGGCGTCCAGTCTATACAGCCCCTTGTCAAGCTGATGAGGTTAAATAGGTTCACAGGAGGCAGCTAACTAAATTATTCTCATAGGAATAGGTAAAGCACAATAAACACCACCTGTTTATCAAAAGCAAAAATAGAAATGGCTGGCATTTTTCACTGATATTTACAGAATAAAGCTCAAGATCCTCTGTTTGGTGTATCTTCAACTGAGTGACCTTCCATCATTGGAGATCAGGGAGTCTACAAAATTCATCAAGGAGTCCTGGAGCCCTGAGTACACTCAGCTCCAAGGAGAGGCAGGGCAGGACGCAGGGCAGCTTGATCAACTACAGACATGCACTTCCGTGAAGCCAGGACTAAAGCAGCCCTGGCTTTGTCCCACAGACCCGTGCAATGCATTCAGCTGTTCAATGAAGTTTATCTGCACTTAAGAAATTCAGTCATACTGCTATAGGGCCATAAGGGTCTGGGACACATGTAGTAAGAATATTTGCTGCTGTTTCAAAATGAAGCTTCCAAAAAATTTGTAGTTCACAGAAAATTTTGAGCAGTTTTAGGGAGAAATCAAATTTTGAAATGTAATTTGTAATAAATTTTTTGAAACCATACCAGGTATTATGGCATAAAGGAATCTTAACAAAACAGAGCATCCTTTCTTTTCTGCACAAATGCATTTCATATGGCAAATAAGCAATAAAGGAATAGTTATTTTGGTAACCAGTCTACTCATACTGTGTTATTCTTTCTTAGTTTAAAAGTGTCCAGTGCAAAAATGTAAACATATATATGCTTAATATTTAGATACTAATGAATGTTAAATTATTCATTTTACATAATTAATTCACCTATGGGCATCCTTTGCATGCTAATGCAAATTAAAGATGACTCATGTTGGTTTATGACGTGCAAATTCCCTATCATTTGTTAGAAACTGTCAGACCAGGAAACCATGAAAATTATGCAGTTGCTTTTTCCTGAAAAGAGAATCTGTCTCTGTGGCACCATGCAGTATTATGAGGGGATAAATGAATTTGCTGTAAATGAATCACCGCGCCAGGGGGCCATCACCGGCCACTTGCAGCAGTGCCGGGGTCATGCCAGGCGCCGGACGCCGGTTTGAACTTGTGAGGCTTTTAGCCCGGGGACGCCTGGGCAGTCAAGATTTCCCACCTGTGGGTACTTAAACATTATCTCTCCTGGGAGTGAAGCAATCAGAGGTGCAGCAAACAAGGATGTTAATCGTGGGGGGCTTGGGCAACTGTGGGGGCTTGGGTAACCATGGGGTGCTTGGGCAACCACAGGAGGGTCATAA
>WEKX01015730.1:0-12308 GCA_013390025.1 Pitta sordida | reverse complement strand
TATGAGATTTAACAAGACTAAGTGACAGATTGTTCACTTTGGGCAGAACAACCCCATGCATCGCTACCGACTGCAGAATGAGTGGCTAGAGAGTGGTGAAGTGGAGAGGGATTTAGGAGTTATGAGTGACAGAAAGCTCAGTATGAACCAGCAGTGTGCCCAGGTGGCTAAGAAGGCCAATGGCATCCTGGCTTGTATTAGGAACAGTGTGGTCAGTCGGACCAGGGAGGTTGTCCTTCCCCTGTATTCGGCGCTGGTCAGACCACATCATGAGTACTGTGTCCAGTTCTGGGCTCCCCAGTTTAAGAAGGATGTTGAGCTGCTTGAGAGGGTCCAGAGAAGGGCGACAAGGATGGTGAAGGGACTGGAGGACAAGCCCTATGGGGAGCGGCTCCGGGAACTGAGGTTGTTCAGCCTGGAGAGGAGGAGGCTCAGAGGTGACCTAATTGCTGTTTACAACTACCTGAGGGGAGATTGCAGCCAGGTGGGTGTGGATCTCTTCTTTCAGGGTGATGACACCAGAACAAGAGGACATGTCCTTAAGCTGTGCCAGGGGAGGTTTAGACCAAATGCTAGGAAGAGGTTTTTCACAGAGAGAGTGATCACTCTTTGGAAAGGTCTGCCCTGGGAGGAGGTTGAGTCACCCTCCCTGGAGATGTTTAAGAGAAGACCTGATGAGGAGCTCATTGACATGGTGTAGTTGGTGGGGATTTGGACTAGATGCACTTGTGGGTCCCTTCCAACTCAGAATAACCTGTGAACCTGTTAAAATCATATTTAGACTACAGTAAATATGCATTACTCTGCATAAATTCTCTATTGGCGAAGTAGACTTGCTTCCAATAACAGCTGTTGCCATGATTTTTGCATAATCATAGTTTAAGTAATACCAGACACAACATTTTTCAATTAGATGCACTAGATAAATTTCAGATACCCAAGACTTTCTTTTTGACATTCTTTCTATCCCTACTCTGAAAACTCCTTTTTCCTTTTCTCAGAAGTTTATAGTCTTGCACACTCAGGAAAATCTCTCTCTCTCTTTCCGTTCTGAGGTTTCTTTTGGAGACTTCTGAAGATTTGTGAAGTTATTGAGTTCTTCATATTCCTACATTATTATTTGATCCACAAGGAATTTAAATGCATTCTTTTTGTTCTTCGTTATATGCTACAATCTGAATCTGTAAAAACATGTAGCTCTCTCTAGCAGTTTTACATATTTTGGAGAGTTGTGAGATTTTTGAGTGAGACAGTTTATACTCAGTATCCTTCATCCATCAGCAACTATAGTATGGTAAACCTATGGACTATTTTTGTATAGTCTTCAATCTGGCAAACTCAGATTAAATTCAGTAGAACTTGACATTATTTAGAAAACAATACAATATTTTTCTGCCAAGTTGACATTGCCTTGTCTTAATGTGCTCAACCAAAATAGTAGTATTTAATGATCTGCCAACCTTATTAAAAAAGTAATAAAAATTAAAAATAAACCATGACATTTCTAGAAAAATTACTAAAAACTTAATTGTAACAGCTGCTGTCCATGCCATCCCATGTGAATTCTAACTCCTCAATAGAAAATAATTATCCATTGCTAAGCACTGGGGGTAAAGTTAATGGCTCTGCTCATATTTGCTTACTATTGCTATTATGAAGTCCAGATTTTAAGAGGGTATGTCTTGTGGTAAAATGGAAGATATAACCTGTTTTCTTTCTACCAGGGCAACATAAAGATGCTGCAAGATTCAAGAACTTTCCTGATATGAGAAAGAGATTTTTCCCATTATAAATGCAGGACATATATGAATATGTTATGATTAAGCTTTATATGAATTATCACCATTTGGTACCAAGATGAATGAAGACCACAACAAAACCCTGTATGGGAAGCATTATTCTGGGAAGTGTTAGTCATGAGTTGTGATAAATGAACAAGTTAACAAATACCGAGTTAAGTGAAAAGGTAAAAAGCATTCTTTTCAATTCCATATCTAACTGTGAAATAAAAATAATGTTAACTCTTTTCATTATACTTTTTTCAACAGCCTTTGAGTTTTGAATATAAAATGATGACCATAAATACACCTCATGAACTGTCAGGATATACCATAACTGGCACAACAATGTACAACATATCAAACTAACACTAGCTAAAAGAAATTATTTTTAAAATATGTGGCTTTTCAAAATATGCTTGTGCTTGTTTATTTCTTTACTAGCCTCCTTTGAAAATCAATTTCTTTGAAATAATCCTACACATTCCTTCATTCGGCAGTACATGAATTCTGACACATCTCTGTATTCATGCAGAACAAGCAACAAAAGTAACAAAGCTTATTATTAAAAGAGAGTGCATTCTAGTGAACGTACGTCTATTATGATGTGCTGCCACTCTTGACCATGGGAAAGTCTACAGATGACTTACTGTTGGTTTCAAGACTTTCACACAGTTCAGTCTTGACTTCGCCGTTTGGTCTGTCATTTCCTTTCTGGGTCAGTTTGCTTTGCATTGTAGCAGCTGTCACTACAGCCTTGAAGCTCCGCTTCCGTTTTTGAACATTCTGCTCTGGATGAAAAATGATAATATAAACCTTGGGCATGTAGAGCATGCCCAGAGACACAGAAGCACTTAAACTCATGGAGACAGTAAGTGTTGTTGTCTGGATGTACATCTGGGGAAGGAAAGAAACAACACCATAAAAATCATTGTTATATTGATTTAATATAATGAGGAAAACAAAGTAATTCTTTAAAAGTACGAGGTGTAAAGGGAACATACATCAGAAGGACCTTTGGCTTTATCTGCTTTTGATTATAGCCAATATGGCTGTTTTATTTTATTTTATTACCTTAAGGAGGTAGAAACAACATAATATTCATGAAACTTCATTCTCATAAAATATGACATGCTGTCATAAACACAAAATCAGTGAACCAGTGTGTATGCACAAGAGAAAAGCAGTGACAATACGGTTAGCCTTGTGTCTACTACTTCACCAGACAGAAAATTCTACACCAATATATCATGTGGTGATTCAACAGTGTGTGTAGCATGGCACAACTGATAGCAGCATAATGAAGAATCTAATGGAAGCTTTGATATAAACTTTGAGTTTCAACTTTAAAAAAATATTAATTTCTTCTTGAGGTTTTTTGAGGATTGGTTGTTTGGTTGGTTTTTTAACATTTTCACCCAAGGCTAAGTGCCAGGTTCTTCACTTTGGACATAACAACCCCATGCATCGCTATCGACTGGGGGATGAGTGGCTGGAGAGTGGTGAAATGGAGAGGGATTTACGAGCAATGATTGACAGGAAATTTAATATGAGCCAGCAGTGTGCCCAGGTGGCTATAAGGGCCGATGGCATCCTGGCCTGTATTAGGAACAGTGTGGTCAGTCGGACTAGGGAAGTTATCCTTCACCTGTACTCGGCACTGGTCAGACCACATCTTGAGTACTGTGTGCAGTTCTGGGATATCCAGTTTAAGAAGGACGCTACGATGCTTGAGAGGGTCCAGAGAAGGGCGACAAGGATGGTGAAAGGACTGGAGGACAGGGCCTATGGGGAGTGGCTACAGGAGCTGTGGTTGTTCATCCTGGAGAAGAGAAGGCTCAGAGGTGACTTAATTGCTGTTTACAACTACCTGAGGGGAGGTTGCAGTCAGGTGGGCGTGGGTCTCTTCTCTCAGTCTGATGACACCAGAACAAGAGGACTTAGCCTTAAACTATGCCAGGGGAGGTTTAGGTAGGATGTTAGGAACCGTTTTTTCCCAGAGAGAGTGATCACTCATTGGAATGGTCTGCCCAGGGAGGTGGTGGAGTTGCCATCCCTGGAGGTGTTTAAGAGAAGACTCGATGAGGTGCTTAGTGACATGGTCTAGATGGTGGGAGGCTTGGATGGATGGAGTGTGGTGCCCACATTTCCACGCTTGTGGACCTGATCCCTGGGTGGGTGTTCGCTTGGGAGTTTGACTAGATGATTCTGTGGGTCTCTTCCAACTCAGAATAACCTGTAAACCTGTGAATTCTAATAACAATGCTCTATTGGCACACAATAAAATTCCTAATATGTCATAGTCCTAACTAAGAAATAAGAAAATTAAGGAGCCATGAATATACATCACAGAGGATCTTAGTTCCCCATAGATAAGAAGAAAAGGGAAAAAATCTGACATTTCAGAACAAGTCTGTGTATTGTTTCTTATTGTCTATAAAAAGGAAGTAACTCCAGTCTTCCACAATCCTATAAAAGAAAATGGCAATGATCACTCCATAAGAACATCAGAGAGAAGTTCTTATTTGAAGAAGTATTCAGATAGTACCCTATAAATATTAATTGTAATTATGCTTAACATTTATTTTTCTTAGGAAATTATCTTTTATTAGCCATATTTTGAAAAGAAAAATTACTTTACAGTTCTGTGTTAAGTAGGAAATCTTTCAGTAATCCTTGTTATACTGAAAAGGATACTGAAGTAAAGTCTGCTCTATGCCTTGGCAGACGATTCACTGACATTGTTGTCAGGCATGATTTTAAGCACTATCCTATACTATCACATTAACCTGGAGATAAAGTGGTAAGTCTGTCTGCAATGTCAGCTTCAGACCATCAGGTTTTATGAAGTGCCCTTGGGTGACTTAGCCCTTGGCACAAAAGATGTAATAAACTGTTGTGCGGTCACAATTTTTAATCTCTTTCAGCCCATAAAGTTAGATACTTTCTTCTTAAGGCTCACAAATAAACTGTGCTCTTTCACTTAAAACAACGTTAGGTAAGAAGAAAACATGGACTCTCAACCATCTTATGAAGTAACTATATATTGGTACTGAAAACTGCGAAATACTACCATAAAATGAAGGATAGCCCAATCTATTCTTTAAAGAAAGACTAACAATGATTCAAAATATGTAAGAAGCTGAACTCACTTTCAGGGACAGTACCAGACTGAAAAGACAATTAGTGTTGTATTTCAGTTGTGCTGAGGAAAGTTATACGAGGGATATCTTCTTTCACTTCAATAATACATCAAGACACTACTCGAGGAAATAAACACAATACAGTCTTTTCTTATACTGAAATAGCTCCTTTCCCTTCAACCTCCAAAATTGACAGTGGTGTGCCTGAAAGCAGAGCTTGAGCTATATTGTGTATGAACATTTCTAATTAAAAGGTCACAGTAATAGGCAGGTTTTTTCAGACTTCTGTGAAAGGACTTCTGTGCAGATTCATGTTCACATGCAGGCAGCACCAACAACACATCGATTTCCCTCTGAATCAAACTGGCTTTTAGGGTTAAGCATTGCATTAAGTGGTGTCCCAAAGCAAAAGCATTTTGATACCTAAAGATGCCTATATTTTCTAATGGGATTTTCAGAACTGAAATCAATGCAAATACCTTTAAAAAACTGTATTGCATATGAAAATTGCATTCAGCATAAAAACAATCTTTTTGAAGCCTTACTATTTTTTAAAATCCATGTCATGGTAGTTAAGTGGTTAGCTAAGCCTCACCCATGGATTCTTTAACAATAACTGGCATTTAAATATGTATTTTGTTATTCCTTATCAAGTACCCAAGCTGTATAACTTGACTTGTTTTCTGGTCATGGTTCATATTAGAGATGATAGAACGGATAAATAACCTCTGAATGTTATAGGATGAAATATATACATTATTTAATGGTCATATTAACAACAAATCTCTACATTATAGTAGATGTCAGTAATCTTTTTAGAAATAAGAGGTCCAGCAGTGTCAAGATGAAGTTTTTGTCACTGCAATAAAAGAAAGATATTAAGCTATTAGAGAATGTCCAAAGGAAGACAATGAAGATGGTGAATGGCCTTGAGGGAAAACTGTATGAGGAACAGCTGACGACACTTAATCTGTTCAGTCTGGAGAAGAGGAGACTGAGAGGAGACCTCATTGCAGTTATAACTTCCTTATGAGGGGAAAGGAAGGGGCAGGCATTGATCTCTTCTCTGTGGTAACCAGTGACAGGGTCCAAGGGAATGGGTTGAAGTTGTGTCAGAGGAGGTTTAGGTTGGATATTAGAAAAAGGTTCTTCACTCAGAGAGTGGTTGGGCACTGGAACAGGATCCCTTGGGAAGTGGTCCCAGCACCAAGCCTGACAGAGTTCAAGAAGTGTTTGGATGATATTTGTGGGCACATGGTATGACTTGGGAATAGTCTTCTGCTGGGCTAAGGGTTAGACTTGATCCCTGTGGGTCCTTTCAAACTCAGCATATAATATGGTTCTGTGAAATACTAAAGAGGTTTCTCTTATTGTGTCAATATCTGCTTAAAGATTTACATTAAACTAAGCTTCCTAAGTGAAATGACTCTAAATCAAATTATACCTGCACTGAAATACTAAGAGCCCATGGATTTCAATACACTTTGTGCAGGTATTATGGATGAGACATATCATTACAGTTCACAGGTTTGTAGGTTATTCCAAGTTGGAAGTAACCCACAAGGATCATCTAGTCCAACTCCCAAGCAACTCCCACACAGGGATTGCTCCCCCAACCCCAGAGCCATAGGCACCACACTCTGTCCATCTGAGCCTCCCATTATCTAGACCATGTCACTGACTTCCTCATCCAGTCTTTTCTTAAACACCTCAGAAGATATAAGTCAGAAAGCTATAAACATGGTAACAAAAGAAAATAAAACAACTTCATACTACGGAAAATGTTGAGGTCTAAATATCTTCTTTTTCCTACTGTAATCATAGAATAGTTTGGGTTAGAAGTGACTTTTAAAGGTCATCTAGTTCAGTCTCCCTACAGTGATGTGGGATATTTTCAACTAGATCATGTTGCTCAGAGACCCATTCAACTTAACCTTGAATATTTCCAGGCATGGGACATCTACCACATTTCAGGGTAAACTGTTCCAGTCCTTCACCACCTTCATCTAAAAAAAATCCTTAAATTTTGTATGAATCTACCCTCTTCTAGTTTAAAATCATTATCCCTTGTCCTATCACAACAAGCCCTACATCTTTTTTAAGTGATTATCTGCATGTTGAGAGTCTGTTTATAGGACAGCAACATCTCTTGCATTTAATCCTTCTGGTCTTTAGAATCCTCATTCTTGCAGCCCAATGAAGCACAAGTCTACCAAATAGGACACCACACACTTGGTTTGACTTTTGTCTGACTAGTACCTTGTTTTATCCCTGATGAGGACAATGGTGTTTGATGCCTGTGCCTTCTGGGTACTATTAATATTCTTTGAATGCAACTACCTGTAACTTTTACAAAATTAACTGCTCAAAAAATCAAGGAGCAACAAAAGTAGTTCAGTTTAATAAGATATGAGGTCTGAATAATTCTTCATGTGCCTCACAGTGGTAGGTCACTCGAAGTTACAGGAGAATAAAAGTTCCTTTCTCACGATGATTCATAGTTACATGGAAATTAATTTCAGCATTCTTCACACTAAAATCCCTTCTGAACCACAAATGTTTTGTCCAATAATGCCTTTCACAAATGTAATAAAGCCTGCTATATCTATTTCCTTGTTCTTGACAGTCAGAAGATACGTCAGANCAACTCAGAATATTCTGTGACTGTTCTGTGACTGTTCACCTCTGAGCCTCCTCTTCTCCAGACTGAACAATCCCAGTTCCTGTAGTCGCTCCCCATAGGGCCTGCCCTCCAGTCCCTTCACCATCCGCGTTGCCCTTCTCTGGAAAACTCCCAAACTTCATACTATGGAGAAAACTTGAGGCCTTCCTGTCTCTATCCATCATCCCAATTCCACCCCAGAACTGATACAGCACTTCTTATGTACCGTTTTTGACCTGCACAATTGACAAAGGATTTCTCACAATACGCTGTCTCTCATGTTAAAGATTTAGATCCCCCCTCAGATCAAACATGATCTGTTTATCCCACAAATGACCTGGACCCTTTCCTCATCAGAAGGATCCTACAGGCTTGGTTATATAGCCTCTGACTACCTCAGCAGTTAAAATAGAAAATTTATGTGTGGATATTTAGGGATTTTCTATCTTCTGTCATTGATTCTAGGACTATGTACTTCATTCTTTCTACCTAGAAACTTAAAATGTTACATAGGAAATATTGGGGCACTGAAAGATTCTCTTTTATTAAAACACAGATACTCTCATGAGTTTTCTAATTTGAAAGTACTTGAAATTTAATTGTTTCCTGGATAACCTTAAAAATTTCTGTTCATCAAAGCAGGTGTGTGCACCAAATTGTCCCAGTGCAGGTAGCTGAATGACTCCCTCTTAGTTAGACTTCACTGCTGGGAAATAAAATATTCCCCAGTTCCCCGGTAGTTTTGATCTGTCCAGTGCTTGCTGAGGCAAAGTTCATTACAAAGCAACATTTTTCACTAGAGAAGAGTTAAAATAGTGGCAATGTTACAACTTCGTGCAGAATGCTTCCCTGGTTTGAGTCCTCCCCTATTTTCACACAGAAGATTATATTCAGGGTCTCTCCAGAATTGCTGATTTCCTTATGCTATTTATTTTTCTTTTCTACTCAGTTTTAACAGGTCAAATAGAAGGTACCTCTCATCCAGTCTCTTCCCTAGTAAGGTTTTAACAGGATGTATATCCTGGAAAGTTGGGAGATATGGCTATTGTGATGTCTTGAGTAAATTTTAAATTTGCACCACTTTTTAGTACAAATGCTCTAACTAGTATTTATACCACAGATGAACAAGTCCAACAGTTAGCAAAGTGTTAAACCAGAGGGAATTCTTGGTGCATCTCAAGCTATGAGTCTGCCTAATGTAAAGTCAACTCAGCTGCTCAGAGCCCAAAGAGAAGTGAAAGTTTAAAAAGACACAGCTGGTCTAATGACTCTCATTGGCTAATTCTATACAATTTTCTCTTTAGAAGCATCTTTCTCCACAGGCTAAAGCAATAGGCTCAGTAGCAAACAGTCGAGTCTGAACCATCCTGCTGAGATAGATATATACAGACAGGCACTCTTGAACATGTCCCACATTACTTGTAACAGATCGGAAGATTGAATTATGATTTAATTTCTCCTTTTTCCTTCTTAGCAAATTTTTTATGTCTCTTATGCAAATCTCAGCTCTTTCAAACAGTTTGATATCATAAGGCCAGAACTGCAGCAAGCACTGCTTCCCAATACCTTTTTCTATATTTTTTCCCTCCCTTCATTCTTGCTTTCACTTTCAACTGTTAGAAGACTTGACCAGCATATTTATATCCAAAAAATAATAAAGTAAAGATACATGTCATTTATCTACAGGCATCTCTCAGATTGTGAAAGAAAGCAAAATAGTTCCTCACTTTCTGCGGTGGAGAGTACATGAGAGCATCTTTTTATTCCCAGGAAAAAAACTGAAAGCATTCATGGCCATCCTCCCTGTGATGTAGAATGTAGAGGGCATAGAAAAATACAGTGCCTTTCTTCTATTAAAAGAAATGCTCGTTTCATACACTGCATTTGTTTTTGTGTATGTTACTTCTTGCTGAAGAGTTGACTGGTTGACCAAAATTATATTTCATAATCATGTTCACAAATCAGAAACGAATGCCATCCAATGGAGTCCACACCAAAAATCAACAAAAAAACCTGGCTAAGGCAAATATACTTGAAATACACTTTAAATATACTTGAAACCAGAAGATTGTAAATAGAGAGGTAACAAAGCTGGCAAGGTACCAATAACTGACCACCTTCTCTGCAGAACCCCATAAGTTTGCAACAAGAGGGTTTTATTGCTTTCAGTACACCAAATACTTTTCCATCTGCACCTCTGCAAAGAAAATTTTTTTGAGGAAAAGCATTGCAAGTACTAGTCATTCATTGTTTTGCTCATATAACAAGATAATTTTCCAGGCATAAACTTCATGAAACAAGTCTTCTTCAAATATTTTTTCAGCTAGAAAACATGAGAAGCTACTTAACATATATATCTTTTAACATTTTAAAACCAAACTACCAAACTACCAACTAAAATGAGGCTTTGAGAGAAAAAGTCAGAGCCTTCTACAATCATTAAGATACAATATTCATTAGATTATTATCTCACGCAGTAAATGTAGGCTCTAATTACAGTATCACAGTATTAGCAAGGTTGGAAGGGACCTTGGAGATCATCAAGTCCAACCTGTAACCCAACACCAACCCACTATCTAAACCATGGTACCTAAATGCCTCATCCAGCCTACTCTTAAACACCTCCAGGGGAAAAAAACCTGAGAAAACAAACAGTCTTTATTCTTATTTGTAAATTTCTGTTGCTTTCAGAAACTTAGAATGAAAAGATCTAATAACTGATTTCAAATTAAATGTGTGCCAGCTTTAAAAACTCTGGACTTCCATTAAAACTTAGATGTGAGAACAGCTATAAAAGCTTGGAGTCTCAGTGGAACACGTATATACTTGCTTTTCAGAAACTGAATTATAGTAACTATTTCAGTGTTTAGATTTTTCACTTAAGTCTAATTTTGACCTTGCCTGCAATATTTGCAAGTATTCCCTTTCTGCCCATAAATTATTTTTTCAAAGAAAGGAATGGCTTTACTATGTCTTTTCCTAGCATTGAATTTACTATTTTAAGGTAAATAGGCACAGAGAACTCAGAGTTGTGAACTACTTATTGGAAACGGTATGTTCCATGACTGCACAGTGCAGAGTTTGCATTGAGTAGTTCCCCAGCAAAGTGTTTTTTCACCACATGCCTAAAATTAATGTTATTTCACCCAAACATTTCCCAGTGACTTCTCAATACCTGATTTTACTACAGAGGTAGAGCAGGGCGGCTGTACCCCAGACAAAATCTCGAACTCCTGAAATTCAGATAATGATAGTGTCGTGGTTTAACCCTGGCTGGATGCCAGAGATTCACCCACAACCTCTCCTGGAGGAAAAACTGGAAAATAAAACTGGAAAAATAAAACTGGTCACAGGCAAAAAAGNGGGATGCCTGGAAGAACATCCTTACCCCTTCCCTTGTGGGCCTGGGTGGGCCTTCATAGTTCTCAGCTTCTCCACACGAGTTCTGGAGAGCAGTCCTGGGAGTGTGGCTTACACTGTAGCACCGCATTAAAGCAGAGGAAGTGCCTTTTAGTGCTTCCCAGCAGTGGAACTCAGGATCCCGGACGTTATGTGTATGCATGCGATTGCACAACTCACTGTAAATCCAACCACGCCTAATTGAGTATGTGCATACGTGAACCACGGATATACAGGGTTTCTCTGTACCTGTAATAGTCTACTACTGTGTCTATACAGTAGACAATGCAAGAGTTCTATGGTATAGGCATGGGCATCAGGACTTTACTGCCTCCACTGTTGAGCTATTAGAGCTGTATGACAACTCTCTTCATAGCCTGTAAATATTTTTGACATTGTACAGTCACTCTTTTAGATAGAGTCTAAGTACAAGAGTCTTCCATGCAGACCAGGGGATGAACTGACTAAGAGCAGACCTGCGGAGAATGATTTGGGGTGCTGGTGGATGGAAAGCTGGATGTGAGGCAGTGATATGTATTTGCAGCACAGAGAGCCAACTGCACCTTATGTTGCAACAAAAGTTTGGCCAGCAGGTCAAAAGAGGTGATTCTCACCCTCTATTTCAGTCTTGTGAGCTCCCACCTGTAGGACTGCATCTATCTCTGGGGTCCCTAACATAAGAAAGGCATGCTCCCGTTGGAATGAGTACAGAGGAGGGCCATGAAAATTATGAGAGGGCTGGAGCATTTCTGCTATTGAGGAAGGGGAGATCTTTCAATATATAAAGTTGGGTTATAAGAGAGACAGGGAAGTGACATTTTGCCAAAGCCTATAGTGACAGGACAAAGGACAACAGTTTAATTCTGAAAGAGGGTAGATATACATTGGACATAATGAAAAAATATTTTGCAAGAAGGGTGAGACATTGGAATAGGTTCATACCAATGTAGTACATTCTCAACACGGCAGACAATAATGCGAATTGTCATTTCTATTGGTAAATGTCACCTCTTACCATAAAATTATTGGAAATCTAAATTTTTGCCTATTTCAATTCTCTCTTTGCTTTTTTCTCTTCTCTTCCCTTTGCTGGTTTAAGTATGCCAGTTACACATACATCAGCTCTTTGGTAACTGCTAAATTTGAAAAGGTTTTCTGTTAATGTATAACATCTGTAGACATAGTCTGTGGTTCCACAGGTAACATCACAGACTCACAGGCTCACAGGTTATTCCGAGTTGGAAAGGACCCACAGGAGCATCGAGTCCAACTCCCCACTAACTAAACCATGTCACACACCTAATCATTGAGTCTTCTCTTAAACAC
>WEKX01015728.1:3383-16002 GCA_013390025.1 Pitta sordida | reverse complement strand
ACAGCTTCAAAAAGAACCTTGCACGTGCCTATGCTGTGCTGTATTTGCCTGCAGAGGATTATGCTCAGTAGAATTTTCTGTCATCAGTTCCTTTGAAAACCAATGTGGTGACTGCGAGCATACCCCCGCAGTCACAGCTTTCACAGTGTAGCATATTTACAGCAGATTTTTAGATCCAGGATCCTCAGAGTCCAAAGGCATAACCACACCATAACGCAGACTATATATTTGAGAGGTCATATAGTACAGCACTAAGCTGAAATGGCCTGTGGCTGAGATATTCTTGGGATTGCAAGCAAGAAAACCTGGTCAGGGGTAGAGCTTAAGTGACTGACAGGACAAAAAACATGTGACAAGCATGTGATTCAAATTCCTTTGAATTATGCTTTGCTAAATGTATTGATATCAGCATTCAATTAATCAGTAAGGAAGGATTCACCTCGCAGAGAGAGCCAACCTTACAGAAGACTACTGAGGTCATCCTAGATTTACAAATTTGTGAGATCAACAACAATGAAAGATAAAGGGCTTCTAGTGACTTCACCCATACTGAGGCTTTTACAAAAAAAGTTCAGCAGACAGGGCAGAGGGAAGAGAAAAAAAAAAAAAGAAGAAATCTGACTGAAGCCTGTAGGATGTGACATGAGATTTCCTACAGGTTGCTANCTCCATTAGGATTTTTTTTAAAACCTCATTGTATTTTAGGATGCATTTTCTGCAGGGAGTGACAAAGTTGTAATGTTACGTTGATAGCAAAATGGTGCACTAGCAGTTAGACAAAAAAGAAATATCATATGTATGGACAAAGCAAAATTTTTTACCCACATGGGCTTTTCAATGCCCCCCACTGAAGCTTTAGAAACTACTGAACCATAGAAGAACAGACATCAGTTGCACCACTCTAAAGGCATCAGGGGAAACAAAAGCATGTTTATTTCCAGTTGTTTAAAAACTGGTTTCATTTTGTCACCTGATCAGATGTTGCCTTATTGGCACACAAACCCATCTACTGCCTTGCTTCGAAAAGGTTTCTAGAAAATAAACCCCAAAAAACCAACCACTACCAAGCTTGGTCAAGCATCAGTATTTAAGAATTGGAAACATGAACACCACAAGTATTGGAGCAAATGAGGGAGATAATAGCAATGAAGAAAGTTAAAGGACTAACAAAGACCCAAGATTTTTCTTTTAATGAATGCAAGGAAAATACTGAATGTACAACCTGATCACATTATGCCAAACACTCCTCAGCTATAACAGCATGGATTCAACACACTTCAGTCACCATGTTTGTGCACATTTGCCGCTGCTGTGCTGAGAATTGGCCACTTCTACAGAAAGCTACTCCTTGAGCCATCAGAAACACAGACTTGGGAAGGTACACAAAGTCCAGGGAAGAGATTTTTTCAGCTTCTTTATTTCTGCTTGGAAACGACCATTTAAAATGAAGCACCCAAAATATCCTACACTAATTCCTGATCCCAGTTTAACATTATTTAAGATGTGAATCAAGAAAAAGGAAGCTGTCTACTGTGAACAAAAATGTCCAGCTGCCCCAGATGAGTATGCAAACCTGATATGAATATTAAGTAGGAAATATAACACAAATTTTACACTGACAAAACAAAAGTGAGGGGAAAATTTGTCTTTTCCCATCCTTTTTCCATCCTTGACTACCATTTGTGCTCTGACATATGTTACTTCCACTCCCTGTATTCTGATCATAGCAATACACCCCAACTACGTGTGGAGTGAAGTAATACACTGGGATAGAAATACAAAAGTCAATACACATGTGATTTTATTTGTAATTACAAACATATATTCTTCATTGTGATGTCAGGCTTACATCACTACACCATGAGCAAATTATGACCAAAAATCTTCAATAATTTTTTGATTCCGAGCCTTCTCAAAGACACCTGAAGGAAGACTTACATTAGAATTACAGTAGTTTCTAGGTACTAAACACTGCAAGAATTGTAATGGCCTTGGCTCATTTTGTCAGCAAGGGCAAATTTCCTTCAAAGAAAGGGCTAATTACCTGTTTCAGATCTCCAATGTTCCCTCAAGGTTGCATTGTAATGAGATTCAAAAGATTCACTAGAACAGGTCTGAAAGCACATTTGGCATTTTTAAATATGCATTCAGATAAATTTGATAAATCTGTTGATACGTTGTTATCTATTGCTCTATACAAGACCCTGACATGTTACTCTTTACACAAAACCTGCCATTAAATGCATTGCGACTTCAGTAAAACAAAATGTGAAGCATTCATCAGGGACTAACAATATAAGAAATGTGGAGATGTTTTTTCTCCACAGCAAATGAAAAATAAAATGAAGAGCACAAATAAAAAAAGCAAATAAAGAGTAAAATGTAAATGCAAAAAACCCAAGTGGTAATTACTGCCATGGTGTATGCAGTGAAACCTCACCCATTGTACTCCTGGAGCAACAAGACAGAATTAAAAACTAGATTTAAAAGAGGAAGAAAGAAACATTTTTGGAGAACCATTGAGGCTCTCCTGATTGTATAAATATGTACTTCTATACTGAAAGCTCTCTTTGTGGCAATGGCATCTTTATATTCAGCAGGATTGCATCATCATTCATATCACACAGAGCGGTTTACTAGATTTTGTTCTCATTAGCTCTGTGCAAAGAACTGAGCTATAAGTGAGAATGCTGAATCCTATCCTTTCTTGAACATTGTTTACCAGATCTCTCACTAACACCCAATCAGTTCCACCTCTGCAATTTTATTGAAGGCAATGAGTTTCCACAGGTATTGTCATATACCATAATTAGAAAGCAGTCTCAGTTCAGTGAGACTTTATTGGCTTGACAAGCCATACAGAGCTTATAAGTGTGTAAGAAGAGAGAGAACATTGCCAGCTCTGTCTGAAATCAAGGAACATCCATCTAAGAGAAAGTGACTTTTCAAGCCTGAGCTTTTATCTCCTGTGCTGTCTGTCAGTATCTGCAGTACTTTGAAACTAGATAATCTCCCTTAATATGTTTGTCATCACCTAAGAATGCTTCATATACACACTTTATGTCTCAGGACCCAGCTAGAAGGGCTACTTTCTTATTCCTTAAGCACATTTAATTAACATGAAGGTTTTTTCTAAGCAAGAGTGTGCATTCTATTCCCTGACACTCTTTTGTTGCTTTGTAATAACCCTTATGAGTAGTGATAATGCACACGTAAAAATGTGTTTCTGTTTCTTTATATTTTGGTTAGCAAGGCAGATAATCTCACCAACCTGCCTGAACATTTGCTGTTGCACTCCAGTACTCCCCTAATGCCAATGACAAGGCTAGGGAACTTGAGAGGAAAATTAACATCTCAGTTAGACCATCTGTAGAGATTTTCTAAGAGCTTCTCAATACCAGGTATTTCTTTCCTATTGTTAAGAAAACTTCTCAGTGTAACCATTCACAAGACTCTGGCAGTCACAGTCACACTGCCACTACCAGACTTTCACTGCTGGAACTGAAGCAGTGGCTCCAGTGACCCAATAGATCCCCATGTGACTCCCTGCACACCCAACTGCCACAGCCAAATCAGGCTTCCTCACCACTTCAACCCCAGGTTTCCCTTAGCACTCATAGATGTCTGATTCCAAGAAGGTTCCCTGGGCTTTTACCCCCTCACAGTCCACACATGCCAAAATCTCCCTCTTCCTCCTGAGACACTGGCTCCTGTCATGTCTCTGAGTGGTACAGCCACAGGTCCCCAAGCTCTTTGTTAACCAAAGGCTCAGCAGTTCACAGTCTCCTGGTCTCAGGCTCCTACTACCCACAGCTCAACTTGCAGCTGCTCTCTGAGCACCTGCAGTCACTGCATTCCTCAATCCCTAAGAATGAAAACCATGGATGGACACACATGGAAGTCACTGCACTATACAAAATCCAGTCTTTCAAGATTCAGTCAGGCCCTCAGGAAAATTGCTGTACGTGATTGAACACAGGTCTTCGCAGTTCAAGTTATTTTAAAATGTGTTTTACCTTCTTCATTATAGACAAGGATTTTAGGACATATTTTTAAAGGTTAGGAAAGTCATAAGCCTCTCTTTTCCCCGTCTTATTCACTGTATTAATTGTTATGCTTCACAGGACTGTGCTACATCCATTCACCTACTAAAAACTTGCAACATTCAAATGCTCCAATAACCAAGTAAGTTCAGTATTCCTACATTCACATAAAGTAGCCACAAACATGGACTGGGATCTAAACGAAGTTCTGCATTTACTGTTTCAGTTGCCCCACATATTTTTGACTTACTTAAATGCTTCAAAGAACTTGGGCTTCCCCAACAGTTCCTTGATTCGACTTGGCAATTGCTCTAGTGTAACCCATGTTGTCACTTAAATCCTCATTTTACTCCCTCTTGCTATTGACATACATCCCCCTCTACAAACCTCTTATATGAAATAAATACAGATATAAGTAATTCTAGTTCCATGTTTCTTAGCTCATTGAACCAACTCCATGAAATATTCTCTAGTTCATAATCAACATCTTGTAGTATCATACATTATTATCTACCCTTGTTGTACCACTGAAGTCTTTGCCTCCTGGGCAACCTTGTAGATGGATGCATTCAATCCTTTAAGTAAACAAATCACTATTTCCCACAGGTACTTCTGAACTTGTAATCAAATGCTAGGACCAAAATCTCCTTTCTCACACTTTCTCATTTAACTACTCAATAGGAGGTTCTTTTGTAAATTTACTTTTACAGGACAATTGCCTCAAGGAATCTCCCTGCCTCCATAGTTTCTTCTCTCTAAATAAATACTTTATCAGTGTTTTTACCGTTACCACCATATTTACAACTACTTGGTCTCTTTCTTTTTTTCCCAGCTGCAATAGCCTTCAGATCATTAGCTTTATCTTAAACTCAGTCATAAGGTTTATCTTACTACTATTACCTGCATTTATTACATTCATTTGCAAACAGTTAAAAATGCCTTAATATATATGTATTCAAATTCTGTAGACTTGCTTTTAAGAAAGCAGATTATGTCCATAGCATAGAAGCTATGGTTCTGCATCAAAATATAGATAGAGAGGCCTCCACCATGTTTCAGAAAGCTCTGAATTTCCAAGAGTCATAGTTAGCTGTATTAAATCATTGTAATACTGTAGCCTTTGTCAAGGGACAGAGGGGATGCTGACTTTCAGTGAGATAAACTTTAGTTTTAGAGCAAAGTTAAGCTAGTTTCTGGTTCAGTGCTCATGAATTTGTAGGAGGAAAACCAGAGAGGCGAAAGCCCAGATAGAGCTCAACCTAGCTGTGTCTGTCAAGGACAACAAGAAAAGCTTCTACAAGTACATTAACAGTAAAAAGAAAGGCAGTAACAGCCTCCACTCCCTATTGGATGCAGAGGGTAACATAGTAACCAAAAATGAGGAAAAAGCAGAAATACTCAATGCACACTTCGCCTCTGTTTTTAATAACAAAACAAACTGCCCTCAAGAAAACTGGATCAGCAATGGCATGGAAGGAGCTGGGGTGCAGTATAGCCCCCTTGTATTCCAAGAGGAGGTAGTCAGAGACTTGCTGAGTGGCTTGGACCCTCATAAGTCTATGGGACTGGATGGAATCCACCCGAGGGTCATGAAAGAACTAGCAGATGAACTCNTAATATATATGTATTCAAATTCTGTAGACTTGCTTTTAAGAAAGCAGATTATGTCCATAGCATAGAAGCTATGGTTCTGCATCAAAATATAGATAGAGAGGCCTCCACCATGTTTCAGAAAGCTCTGAATTTCCAAGAGTCATAGTTAGCTGTATTAAATCATTGTAATACTGTAGCCTTTGTCCATGGACAGAGGGGATGCTGACTTTCAGTGAGATAAACTTTAGTTTTAGAGCAAAGTTAAGCTAGTTTCTGGTTCAGTGCTCATGAATTCAAATACAGGTTCCAATAGTTACCCTCTAAAGCCCTGGAAATGTAATTTTACCAGTTTATTTCTTTGTGCAACTATAATCCCATTTTTGTACTATTAGGAATTAGGTGTTTTAAAGAATACATCCCGATTTTCTAGAACTAGGGCATTTCCATAGTAAGGGTAACCTCTTTCACCTCTGTATTCTACCCCTTCCCCAAGCCACATGCACCATCAAAATGCAGGAAAAAAGGGAATGGGTACACAGAGAGAAATGTACAAGTTTGTCCAAACAGAAAACAACAAGGAAATAGTTGAACAAATAAGTTACCCTCATAGTAAAGAGAAACCCACAAAAATCACACTCATGGATAATTCAAGAAAAAAATATCTTCTTTTCCACAGGGAAGGCATTCATGAACCTTCATAAAAATCAAAGTTACGGGCTACAAATGCACCTCTGCAGAGACAACCATCAGGAAGAGTGAAAAAAAAACCTAGATAGCTCACCAATAACATGGCTCAAGAGCATAAACCAAGACAAACTCACCCTCTTTCCACCCACAGAGCTCCTGACCCAGCCGGCTGCCAATCCACTCTGAACACTCAGTGATACAGGACTCACCTGCATCCCAGAGAGCAAATGAAACCCAGCAGCTGTGAGGGAAACAAACTCTAATATACCCTTTCTCACTTCAACAGGTGTTCCCAGTTATCTTATCACAGGGATGTGAGGAATGGAAAGCATTGGCTCAGTTTGCCCCTTAGAGACATAATGGCTCTCTGAAAACAATTATTTTCTTGCATTGATTTTTAAGAAACTGCTAAAAATTTCTTCCAAATTAAATAGAGTGCAGGATTAAAAAAAAAATAAGAAGAAAAATATTACTTGGTCAAATTTATAAAAGAAATGAACAAAGCACAGATGCTTCTTTCATGAACAGACAGAAAGTTGATACTGTTCCTCTAAGTCTCCATTTTCTTTTTCTTTGAAGTGGGCATGACATACAAAAATAACAAAGATTATGTGAGATGAGAAGTAGAGGAAGTTCTTTCCACAAAGATCTAACTATTTTTCCAATTTCTTACCGTCTTCCCACTTATGAATCTGAACATGTTCTATAAATAAATTTTATGTCCTCAAAATACCATTTTCTTTTTATAAAAGTCAATCACTTCCTTAAAGTAGAAAACGCTTAGGTACACCAGATTATTGTGCAAAGGAACACCATGTGAACCAAAATATTAAAATGGTTAGCTAGACTTTCCTGTTTCAATTTAAAGAACAAATATAATTAGTAACCTGCAAGACCTTAGATATATATTTTGAAGTCCCACATTTCAGAGTAATTCAGATCTGAGATTTTAACTTTTCATCCCTCATTAAGCTTCCTGTGTATTGAAAGATGACCTGTTCTTCACTGATCCTGGAAATAATTATGCACATGCTAAAGTTAACGTGCTGTAAGTAATCATTGTGATGACCTTTAGCGTGTATAAAATTAAGTAGGCATGTATATCCACAGTTTATTTTATCATACAATTTCTTTTTTGCTCACTTGTTTTAGATTAGTAATGAAGAGTGATAACATAGGCCTTTGTGAAACTTTGAGGAGTCAGAGACAAGAACAAATGTGTGGGCCTGCCTCATTCTATGATGTATTGGCAAATACTGATTGTTAAAATTTTTTTCCATTTCTTTAGAAAATGGCTAAAAAGCTGCACTAAGAAGTGTCTCTGTCCATCTATTAACAGAAAGAATTCCCTAGGCAAAGTCCTTTGTGCTTCTGCAGGAACCTCCCAAATTAGTCACTTCCTGCAAGTGCAGGGACCTCCTTGCATGACACTCATTGCGCACAGCCCGAGCAGTACCTTTGGAAGTGAAATACGTAGTTCTGTCTTGTAACTTCACCAGAAAAAGACCTGAAGGCTTGGCGTGGTTTCTGAGATAGGTGGCAGAGAAGAGACCAGCTTGGAACTTTTCAGTTTTGTGAGTATTTGGAAGCTTGGATCCTGCCAGAAGCAAGAGCCATCTCAGGGACGTATATGATGCTCTGTAGCACAAACACTTTAAGTAGCAGAACTTATCTGTCAGGAATGCAAATGAAAATACATATTCTCTACCACAGCTCTGAGGTAACATGAAATAATATTACAAAGAACAAATAATTTACAGGGTAAAAAAACCCAAATAAGCAAAATTTCCTAGGAGCTATTGGAAACAAAAAATAAACAAAATTGTTCTCGACACACTGAGGGATATCATGATGACTGAGTGAGACAACAATGGACAAAAATGAAGGGGAGAGACGCAGTGTAAAAGGGTTACAAACTTTGTTTTCCAGTTTTGAAAGGCATTGAAGTATGTCACTTTGTCCCTTAAGGCTTATTTGCACAGCATATAGTAAAGACAACAAAACAGTGTAACAGTTCAGCTGTGACTCACCGTGTATGTAGATTGTACGAGGACTTGATCTCCTTGAAATATCAAGGAAAAAAGCAATACTACTTCTATGAAAACAGATAGCTTTGCATCTGTATCACTGTACTTAACTATCCATTCAAGTCTTCCATAAACTTCTGCAAAGATAATAGACACTATAAACAATAGCAGACATCAGAATTGTGTCAATTCCTGAAACGAAAAAAAAATTTGAAATCATGGTTAATTAAAAGCAAGACTCTCAAAGCCCTCTTGAGATCTCAAGTATGTCTTCCTTAGAGTCCAATCAGAAAAAAAATTAAAAACCAAACAACAAGACTTCTCCATTTTCAGCTTATTTACACTTTAGAGAAACAAAAACTGCCTCTGTTTCACCAAAGAGGAGGGTAGAGTTGTATGTACATTTGCATGACCAAAGTATGTGCCTAAATCCCTCTAGCTCCCTTAAAACCTCCAGTTATAAGGACATTCCAGATCACCCCTCATGATTCCGTGCTATGAACTTCCCTCCAAAGATGCCTATGTGTCACTAATAACAACATGCATTTCTATGCCTAGAAAGCCTGGCCTCCCCACCTTAAGATCTTGACCTTCACATCTTCTTCATTTCCCCAAGGCAGGAGTCTTCCTATAGGAAATAAATAGTTAATATTACTTTCCTGTATTCTGCTCATGGACTCCTTTGTCATCTAAAGGCTTGGAAGCACCTCTTAGGTGTCAGCAGTTAAGTATGGTCTCATTTAATGTGTGAATTTCAGCTCATTCTTATTCAACACAACATTCAAGCATGTGTGAACATTTTTGCTTATGGGTGGGTTCTCCTGAAGTCAAAGGGATTACAAACACAATTTTTATGTTAAGCAAATGTCTTGCTAGACTGCATTTGCCCCAGCATTATCTGCTTAATCCCTGGCCATGGTGCGGGCAGCAGGACTCAGTTCAGTTCTAAGCAGACATTACCCCAATATATTGAACAGAGGATTACATATTTATGCGCGTATCACAGGAGTTGGAAGGGACCAACATGGATCATCTAGTCCAAGTCCTGAGCGAAAGCCCACAACCCTGGAGCCATGGGCACCACGGTCTGTCCATCTGAGCCTCCCATTATCTAGACCATGTCACTGAGTTCCTCATCCACTCTTTTCTTAAACATAGCGGTTTTTCACGGAGAGAGTAATTGCATATTGGAATGGGCTGCCCAGGGAGGTGGTGGAGTCGCCATCCCTGGAAGTGTTTAAGAGAAGACTGGACGAGGAGCTTGGTGACATGGTCTAGCTGGTCTAACTGGGGGGTGAGGGCTGGATGACCCTGGGCCCCCTCCGACTCAGAGTGGCCTGCTAGACTGTGAGGGATCTAGGTTGTTATTATACTCTGGGACATGCTCTTGGTCACTGTACGGGTATTAGATGGTGAGTTGGACTAGATGATCCTTGTGGGTCCCTTCCAACTCATAATTTTCTGTGATTCTGTGTGATTCTGTGATATGCATGTGTGTACACATGAATGTATATATTTGGGATGAGTACACATCCCACACACATTGCTTCTGACAAGATATGAACAGTATAGCTTTTATTTTGAAATCCCAGCTAGTTGTGTATTTAGATATCATAGACTTGGATGAAAAAAATACCATTGAAATCTTTCGGAGTCCAGCCTAATTCACTAAGTTTGTTTCGAAGACTTCGGCCCCTGACATAATGCCTTGGTTTATATGGACAGTGATAAGTCATACACTTTCTCTACTTTAGTGGCAAGTTCTTCTCAAGCAGTAGTTGCCGAGGTCCCTTGAGTAGCTCTACCAGCTAGACTTTGCTCTCCTGTCAGAGCCAGACTTGGCTGGCAGCCTGGCTGCCTGCCTGCTGCTGCCTGGGAGCCATCGGGCAGCTCGTGCTCACCAGCTGCCTGCGTTGCCTGCCAAAGCCTGGGAGGGATCTACGAGCCACTGGCCACCTGGCATGGCAGTCCTGGCTGCTTGGCACCTCCTGCCCAAGCCCAGTGACCCACCACACATCAGAGAGATGTCACAAGATCTGGCTTACCCAGAGCTTGCTCTGTTGAAGCTCACCCAAGCCCTGCCCAAGCTTCAGCCTGTCCCTGAGGCCTGTGACAACACTGTGCCAGCAGTCATTGGTGCTCTTGTCCCAGCAAAAGCTGGTGGGTGCTGGGCACTGCGGTGTGGCATCCCTTGTCTCTTCCAAGCAGATCAATTACCTGTTTCTTCTCCTACAGAAGCTGCTGAGCTGTTCCTGCTCACGTCTCCCTCCCCTGGGCCAGGTGAAATGGCATACTGGGTTAGGGTGTATGTTCCTCAGATGCCTACACACCTCCTTGTCCACTCAGTCTGGCTCCTCTGTAATGGATAAGGCAATGTCTGCTGCCGTTCACCTTTGCTGCGAATGATGAAATCCTTCACCTGCCACCACTGCTCTATTCCTCTCCTGCTTTCTCTCCCAGAAGTGCCATTCCTTCACACACCTTGGGCACCTTAGACAGTAAAGGAAAGGCCTTTGATAGATCTACCAGAGGGAGGGCACACCACTGTTATGGTTCTCTGATGCACTTTGTAACTTCAACTCTTGCCATCTTGCCAGATGTTGCAGAAGTACTCAAACAGCTTCTATAACAGTGAAAAAGTAATTGTAGAAAGTTTCAAATCAGTCATGACCACTCATTTCATCAGTTGCTTATTCTAATAGACTGTACTTGTTTTTGATATCATGAAGAAATAGAGTCTGCATTTTGAAATGCTTGGGATGATCTCTTGTTTCCTAGTACTGAAAAGTGCTACAGTAATAACAATAACAAATTCTGCTTTCTAAAGAGAAGATGTTTCTATGCCCACGGTGCCTGGGAGACAAGCATTTCTCACAGTTCCCATGTTTGGAGCTGTCTATTGCAGACTTCTGAGAACTTATCCCTTGTGCCTCATCCCTGGGACCCTGTGCTGGAGATCTTGAAAGAAGGATTTGCTCTCAGCTGTTAACATTGGCGCTCAGATTTTTAACCTGAAGCAAATGTTTAATGAAATATGAAAGAAATGCAAGAGCAAGCACAGGTTAATGCAGAATTAATTTGTCTAAAGAGAATCAGAGATGTCAGGCTTAACTCTGAGGTTAACCATGAAAAAGATAGTTTCAAAATAAAAAATAGCTAAGATGGAATAAAGATGTGTATAAGAAAGAGAAAAATAAGGTGAGAAAGAAACAAAGGGGGAGATTTATTTGTTTGAAGTGGTCTTTTATCTGTTTCTATGATTTCTCATGCTCTTGAGTTCTAAGCCCAGATCAATTGAAATTAATCAGTTGTATAGAAAACATTGTGAACTCATTGCAGGCTTTTAGAGTTTAAATTTGTTTATTGAGCACAATTTGGTTAGCATCAGGTGCTGAAGTTATAGACACCAACACTAGCATAGAAATTACTTTATTTAGCTCCCAGTTGGAAGTTTCTATAGCAACTGGGTCCTATAACAGGAAGCTGAGTTTCTGCTTACAGGAATGCTTCTGCTGCTGCTAGAGATTGTTAATACTGTATTTTTGGAGCACTCAGCTGTTCCTTACTTCTTTCTAAGCCCCAACCGCCCTTTTTCTTTTTCTGAGTTATTTCTTCAGCATAAATCTGCCTGCTTAGTCATACTTGCAATTGCACTTTTTGCTTTTAACCTTGCTTCCTTGGCTGTAACCCAAACTGCCTATTTCAATCCAGGTTCCCTGGTACGGCTGCTGAGTTCACCTACTGTGCAATGGGGCAGAGCTCGAGGGAGAGGACTTGGGTTCTGAAGTTGTGTCCAGATTAAGGTACCTCCCATGGACCAACTACTACATATTTGTCATTTTAAACCTGGGTTAATTCTGTGGAAGTAACTCTTGTCCTAGATTCAGAACACAATCAGACCAGAATGTGAAACCAAGTTGTGCTTTTAGGTAGGGTCAATAGTAAAGTTGTAGCACCGCCTTGCAGACAGAATCACAGAATCACAGAAAATTATGAGTTGGAAGGGACCCACAAGGATCATCTAGTCCAACTCACCATCTAATACCGGTACAGTGACCAAGAGCACATCCCAGAGCGTAATACCAACCTAGATCCCTCACAGTCTAGCAGGCCACTCCGAGCCGGAAGGGGCCCAGGGTTACCCAGCCCTACACCCCCCAGCTAGACCATGTCACTAAGCTCCTCGTCCAGTCTTCTCTTAAACACTTCCAGGGATGGCGACTCCACCACCTCCCTGGGCAGCCCATTCCAATATGCAATTACTCTCTC
>WEKX01015725.1:9638-20553 GCA_013390025.1 Pitta sordida | reverse complement strand
CACCTGCTACCCTGCCTGCTTGCCCTGGTCAATTAAAGCAAACAGAATTATTTTGCATTATGCTGGGTGAGGAGGAAGTGGAACTTAAGAATATAATGGTTTAAACTGAATGACAGTAGGCTTAGATTAGATATTAGGAAGAAATTCTTTATTGCAAGGATCATGAGGCACTGGAATGGGTTGCCCAGAGAAGCTGTGAATGCTCCATCCTTGGAAGGGTTCAAGGACAGGTTAGATGGGACTCTGAGCAACCTCGTCTGCTGAAAGGTGTCCCTGTTCATGGCACGGGGCTTGGAACAAGATGATTATTGAAGTCTCTTCCAATCCAAGCCATTCTATGATTCTATTATAGCATAGGAGTCCTTCTGTGTCAGACTCGAAGGTTCACACAGCCCATTATCCTGCCCTTGACAGTGACCAGTGACAAAGAAAAGATATAAGAAGTTACACTGGTACAGAGTGACATGACTTTGGTCTGACCCTCTGGAGCCGAGACTTCCTAATAGTGTAGAATGGAATTTCAGTTATTTCAAAGGAAGTCTCAATTCTATTATTTAGTCTAAAAATTGAATTCAGATTTTAAGCCTGTATATTTATATATGACTGATTTATTTCCACTTGGTAAAATACCTGAGGGGAAAAGGGAGAACAGGGTAGCTATGCTCTTTGTTGTTATCTAATTAAGCTGTGTAAACATTTTTTACCCCTTTTAATTATTTTTCCCTGTCATTACTAACTACCAGCTTTGGATGTGGGACATTTAAAGAGAAGATTTCTCTCAGCACACAAAGATTTGGCTGCTCACACAGCTTGAATTCAAATTAGATATGCACTTTTTTCTGATTTTGGGATCTGATGAGAATTGCAATCAGCACCAGAAAGTAATCAAGTCCCCATGGATGTCTCAGGGGACAGACAGCTCACAGAAAGCCTCTGTGGGTGAACCTTAGGGTCAAATGGCAGAAGAGCAGTCTACCAGCAAACCTGGGAAGAGCACTGGGTACCAGCAGCAGCTTCCTGAGAGAAGCTCCCTGAATCTAACACTTTGAATATTCTTCCACAGCAATCAAGACACCACAAGGAGACAGGAGGGATTCCTCCTTTGCCATGTTACTCTTCAGAGTTTATTTCTTCTGGTGCTGACTGAGCTGGCAGCTACCTGTTAGTGGAGCTGGGAGTATAACCAACTCAAAGACTCTCTATGTGAAAAGCAGCATTTCACTTTTTCTTTTTTGTTAGAATGGTTTGTTCCTCTGTTTCTACTCTCCCTAAGGTGCCTTTTTCCTACTTATTTTAGCAGTGATTATTTAGATTGTGCAAACAATGACCACTCACTTTCAATCAGATATTGAGGTTTCTTTTTCTCAGTTGCTACTTATAAACCCAAGAAAACTTTCAACTCAAAACCTACATGTGGGGTTCACAGCCTTTGTTCTACAGCTCCTTTGGAGATCCAGGGACTATTTCTAGGGGGGTCTAGGAAAAGACCTAAGAAAAGACAGCCTATCTTCAGCTCACTTAGAGTCCTTGAACAGGTTCTCACATTTCCCAGAAAATTGTTCATTTGTGCACAAAAAATATTTAAATTACTAGTTTACTCTACAGCCATGTGATAGGGAATGTTAAGAAGAAAGAAAAATTATATAAACCTCTCCTACACTACTTGATTATAGGGAAACAGTATCACACACTGCACCAGAAGGGAATCATCACTGTCACATGAGGCTGGACTAGATGATCTTCAAGGTCTTTACCAACCTTATCAACACTATGACACTGTGATACTGTGAGAGATCAATGCCCAGGCTCATAGATGGGAGCTTCCTTCCATTCACCAACCATCCAGACTGTAAAGAAGCCAGGTTCACTATATTTTTTTTCAGGCCTGCCCCCTTGAGAGAAGGGTTGATGAGGGAAGAGGTGTTGATGTGGTGTACCTAGATTTTAGTAAAGCCTTTGACACTGTCCCCCATAACAAACTCCTGGAAAAACTGGAGGCTTGTGGTTTGGATGGGTTTACAGTGGACTGGATCAGGAGTNTTGTTCAGTCTGGAGAAGAGGAGGCTGAGGGGAGACCTTATCGCTCTCTACAACTACCTGAAAGGGAGGTGTAGCCAGCTGGGTGCCGGTCTCTTCTCTCTGGCTATAAGTGACAGAACAAGAGGACACAGACTTAAACGGCGTCAGGGGAGATTTAGACTGGACATTAGAAGGAACTTTTTCACAGAGAGGGTGATCTCTCAGTGGAATGGGCTGCCCAAGGAGGTGGTAGAGTCACCATCCCTAGAGGTGTTTAAGAAAAGGTTGGATGATGTACTTGGTGACATGACCTAGATATTAGGGTAGTATGTTATAGGTAGGATGGTGTGTTGGTAGTAGGATGGCAACAGGTTAGGTTAGGTTAGGTAACAGGTTTGACTAGATTAGATTAGGTAATAGGAGATAGGTTGGACTTGATGATCTCTAAGGTCTTTTCCAACCTTACTGATTCTGTGATTCTGTGAGAAGATAACCACATCATGAGGTCCTCCCACCAGTGTTTTCACTCAGCCTTTGCCATGCCTGAGAGCAGAGGCCTTCTCTCAGGCCTAGCATACCATGGACCCAATCAAGTCTTAGTTTGGTAAGCTCTCCTGACCCCACCTCCCCTTTCTCAGTTCTCCCTCTCTTGGTTCATCTGTTCCTTTCCTCCTGCTCGTTAATTATTTTTCACTCTTGCTGATAGATAATTTATCTCCTGCACTTTCCTAGACAGTTCAAGTATGTCTTAAAGGTGTGATTTATAAGAGCAAACTGTCAATTCTTCATCAAAAATGCAAATTTGTCAAGTTTTTAAAGCTGCTCAATAAACTAATAGTTCTACACAATTTGACGTGTTCCAGAGAAAACTTGACATTGTTGAACTGAATAACTGCATTCACATATTTTGATTCAGTATATTTCTCTATGGTATGAACAGTATGTGGACCTTCAGAAAAAAAAAGAGAGAAAATAATGGGATAAAATGAATGAAAAGGGTTGGGGTTTTTCTATATAGCACACTATAGTCCAGCCTTTACTAACTTGCTTCATTTCTGTGACTGAATAATGTGGAGCTTTTGATATTCATTAAGGTGTAGTGATATTCATAGCTATGACAACTATATGTTGCATGCAAAATTCATAATATACTGACATTATAATACAGAGATAGGTCTTGGCTTTGGGTCTGCGAGCTCTAAAACATCTTGGCAAATCATCCATGGTTTTTTTGTGTGTTTAAAATCTTTGTTATCCTCAAAAGTCAAAAAAATAAGGATAAGACAGAATTAAAGCTTGGAGCCAAACAGGGTTGCAATTTATTATAAAACCTAAGCTATACTGTTCCAGAATAATTTACAGATCCCAAACAAACATTATTAAAAAGGTAGAAACTTTCTAAGTAAATCACTTGCAAGCTCGCTGTTGACTGATTCTTCCTTCCTAATGCAGAACAGAAAATTCAAACACAATTGTTGCTATCAGTCTCCTTGCACTTTTAGAAAAAAATACCAGGCTGAAATGCAATGTCATTAGCTCTGTAGAGATTACTCTGAAGTCAGGCAAGACAGCAAAGTGAAGAGAGTGAAGAGGTCTGAGATCTTTAGGAGATTTATTTTGAGATCAACGTATTTTCTACATCTACATATTTGGATTTAATCACACAAAGCAATTACTTGGAGTTAAGTTTTTCAAGGTGCTTAACACTTAAAACTCACACAAGTTCTTAGACTATTATGTTTGATTCCAATATACCAATTTCATGTCCTACAGGTTTACAGTGATACTTAAAAAGACCTACATACTCTTAAAAATGCGCAGAGTGTCTGTCTGCAGCTTTGGATTCTTATACACTTTTGGAGAATTTGTCCCTTATGCAGTACTTGAACAGCCATGGAAAGAGTTGCATGAAAGATCCTGCCCTTCATAAAGACATGAACTGGCAAGTCAGTAGGCAGTCTCACCAATAAGATTGATGGCTAGATGGGATCAGAGATGATTAACACACTAGGGATGACTTCTCTTTCTGGCCTTTCTCTGCTGAGCTTCACAGATCACAGCATTTCTCTAATGAGAATTACTGAAGCTGAAAAAAAATTAATTACTTGTCTAATTTCACATTTCTCTGTAAAAAAAACCCCAAACCAACTCAAAATCTTCTCTGATCTCTCAAAATATCTTAGACTAAAGAAACTTTTTGGAGGAAAAAGGAGGGGAGGGGAGGGCAGGGAAGAGAAGTCAAGCATCATCTTGAAACATTGAAAGAATAAGAAGTGTAATAATGCCTGAATTTTTCTTTTCTCATTTCCACTGGATGTTGATGTGATGCCTGCACTCCATAAATAATAAATTATTCTACTGCTGCTTGTGAGAAACCTGGTTTCTCTGTCACACAGCATGATCTTTACCATGGTCTGTTTATAGGGAAAATAATACAGAGATCGAAAACCCCTTCAAGCTACCCTAGAGGACTGACTCATCAGCAATGTAGATCTGCCAGAATTTGGATTCTGATGGACAATTCTGCATCACTCTCCTGCCATTACATGTAGGTGCCTATTGGCTGTTTTAGGATTCATTGTTCAGCATCTACTCTGGCTAGTGTCCTGTCATCAGCAACATATCTACCACTAAAGCATATGTGAATGCCAAGAACAGCTGGAGAAGAGCAGGCAGTGAGGAGGAGCTGCTGAACTGTGCTGTTGTCCACACAGCTCTTAAGCATCCCAGAGTCTGTAATTATGGGAAATAGGAGCTGAAGGGATGGTACAGAGCATCCTGGTGTTTATCTGGAGTGAGCAGGTGGATAGGGAAATAACAATGAACAAGGAGGTTTCATTAAGAATCTGCTAAGCAGTTCCTCTAGCCAAGAAAGAAAGCATCAGGTTGACAAGAAATTTAACTTGTGTCAGCTCATGTGATCAAAGGTTGATATTCAGCACCTTGGGACTTAATTCCAGTAAATTTGAGATGTGGTCTACACTGTGGGGGGAAAAAACAAAAAACCAGAAGATCAGGACGGGTTCCAGTCCCTAATGCAAGTCAGTCTCAGTGCCACAGACACGACAAGAGAATCTGCTTTTGCATGTTAAGTTAGGCAGTGCTCTCAGCTGCCTGTACATGTTGCAGTGTTTTGTGATTTGAGGTAAGCACAAAAAATACTGTACCTCACAAGAATCTAATTAAAAAAGTTAATTGTGAGATAAAGGAACCTGAATAGAGTAAGAGGAAATGGAGAGAGCAAAGGGACAAAGCCTTTAATTTTCTATCTTTGACCTTACGTCTCCTATTTGAAGTAAACCAGCTGTACAAATCTACCAGGGCCAGCCTTGGTAAGCTGAATTCAGAAACAAATAATATTAACAAAAAGTAGACTTCTTTTCTCTCCAAGTCCCTTGGCACTCTATTTTCAACAGAAGGACACTACCACTGGGCTGCATTTCATTGCCTGAATGGACTTTCCCTCTGAATTTGCTCAATCTCTTTTGGAATTCATTACAGCCATGAGTTTCACAGCTGAATTAGGTACCAGGTAAGAAACATTCCATTTATGTTTAGTTGGTCTTTTCTGTGCTTGTTTGCTCCCTGTACAATATTATTGTCTGCTTGCTAGTTCTTGAATTATGCATTAAGACTTATAAAGAGGCCCACTGAGACGAAAATTACACCAGGATTGAAGGACAGAATTCTCTTCCTGTTACCAGTGGTTTCTTCCCATTGAATAATGACCTTCTCACTTCGACTGGGAACTGACAGGTTGTAGAAAGCTGCAGTGATGGAAAATTATCAGGAACATAAGTTTTGGATTAAAATTAAGGAAGAAACAAAATTTTACCGAAAGTGCAAAAACTGACTTACACACCCAGTTCTTGTAATGGTACAGGAAATCACTGCCTAACAATTTTTCTCTTTTTGCATATTAATGCAAATTTCTACAGCCCCAAGTCCTGTAATTGTTTTTACTTAGTCCTGGAAAAGAAGATAGGTGAGAACTGAATCCATGAGAAAGCAGTAACCTTTAAACATCTGCTATCAATAGCAGGTATAGGATGACTCACAAAATTATGAAAATATATAGATGATACATTTCTGGAAATAGTTCCATATTTGTGAACAGCTCTGGGAGTTTATGGAATGATTAAACCTAGTGATTAAATTTTCTAATTCAAAACATGCTGTTAGGAATCACTGAGCAATGCATATATTCTGAAGTATAGCTACCAGTTTCTCCCATGGCATTCAACACAAGAGATTTCCATTTTAAATATACAATTTGTTATTTAAAGACAAAGCAGAGGCATTATACATTACTGCTAATTTTGATCATTTGTCATGGTTTTAAGACAAATCAGGAAAAAATACAGAAAGCTAAGTGTAAATGAAACAGTTGAGTAGTGTTGAAGGGCTGCAAGTTGTCAAATCTGCCCCACCATTATTGCAAGTGTCGCTGCAAGTTTCTAGGGGTTTTGAACAAAAAGAAGAATGAGAAATTGACTAGAGAAGGTATTCGAAAAAATAAGAGGATATTAAGCAAACAAGACTTTAGAATGAAAATCAGGAAAATATTCCTAATGATGAAATTTTCCCAACTGAAGAATAATTTCCCAGAGGAAAATCTGTACTCTCTCTTGTTGAAATGATTTGAAAGTGAAGTTGAATAAACTACAGGCAGTTTTATATAAGGACATAATTGGTCTTTTACACTGTATTTCTATTACTCTGTATTATTGTTTCCATTGTTCTATGCTCTACAATTACTGTCTGTAGCCAAACAGAAATCAACCTTGCAAAAAAGAAAGAAACCAGTGCGAACATAAACAATTAGCTCTTTCCCTAATGATTTGTCTCCTCTACAGTATATTTATTTTTAATAGTTTCGTGACAGAAGCCCAGCGGCTGAAGTTCTTCATCTTTCACAAGCTAAGAATTGTGCACTCAATTAGAAGCTGAGAAACTCCCAAGAGGACAATGGGAACATGCTTCACCTCAGTTTAAACAGACTGTTCACAGGCGGCACATCCTTCTGTTCGTGGTGGGACTCAGCAGACCGCAGCTCCAGTCCCTGCTTTCCCATTCCCTAATCCCCAAATGCATTTGGATTAGTGAGCACCTGATCATAAGCCAGCAGCGTTCCCAGAAGGTCAACAAAGCCAATGGTATGCTGGCCTCTATCAGCAATGGTTTGGCCAGAGGGACCAAGACAGTGATCGTCCCCCTGTACTAGGAACTGGTGAGGCCACACCTCAGACCTTGTGTTCAGTTTTGGGTCCCTCACATCAGGAAAGATACTGAGGTGCTGGAGCATGCCCAGAGAAGGGCAACAGAGCTGGGGAAAGGTTTGGAGCACAAGAAGGCTCAGGGGAAACTGATTGCTCTCTACAACTATTTGAAAATAAATTGTAGTGAGGTGGGATTTAGTCTCTTCTCCAACATAATAAATGACAGAAGATGAGGAAATGGCCTCAAGTTCTGCCAGGGGAAGTTTAGATGGGATATTAGGAAATAATTCTTGACTGAAAGGCTTGTTGTCAAGCACTGCAAGAGGCTGCCCAGGGAACTGGTGGAGTCATGATCACTGGGGGTATTTAAAAGATGTGTAGATGTGGCACTCAGGGATGTGGTTTAGTGATGGGCAGTGCTGGGTTAATGATTGGACTTGATGATTATAGAGGTCTTTTACAAGACTTTTTTACAAGGTCTTTAATGATTCTATGATTCTATAGTTATTGTGAAGTAGGACACAAAATTATTCAGATATTTTTATTTACCTTTGGTGACCTACCTATGATTTAATGGAAATAAAAGGAAACATTCATTACTCTAATTGGAGACAAACACATTATGTACATAGCATTAAAAGCAGCGAAGTACTTAGAGAAGTTTTGACAGTGTTTGATGGCAGATCCACATAGATTTGCAGGTGCACCTGTCCACCTCCACAATGGAGAGGATTTGGGTTCCACTTTGGACCACAGAGGTAATTTCTTTGGTCATATTTGTGCAGAAGCACAATGGGACCATGCAAACCATCCCCTATACCTATGCATATCTCCAGTACAGGTCCTGGAAGTACACATCACCTTTTGACACTGCTCTAGCTCATGCCTAACAGCCACAGCCTACTTAGAACAAGGATGGGTGCAGGCTCTCAATTTTATCCCTCAGTTCTGCCTCATCATACTGATTTCTGTGTCAAAACAAAGATCCAGCACCAAAGGATGCCCTTACAGCCATTGCATGCTTGGAAAGTGGGCTAAGCAGATAACAGGTGGGGGGCAGATACCAGACACATCTTCCTTCACTCCTGCTCCTTTTATGCACTGAAGGAAATGAGAGTTTCCTCCTTACCTCCTTCATCCAGCTTATTCTGAGAATAGCACCAGAAGTGATTTTGTCTCTGTCAAATCTCCCTTCTGCTTGTTATGAGAGTTCAGTGAGAAACATCAATGCCCGCTGTCAGCACCACAAATGCATCCCCTCACATCCACTACAGTGAGCAGCCTGTGCCACCTGCGAGCCTTCAGGGTAGAAACACGTGCACCATTATACCCTCTCCTACCTGTTCAGACCCATGAAGAAGGCAGAGACACTCGCCCCTCTCTGTACAAATGAGGGGGATTGCCTTCCTGTGCTGTGGCTACGCATTTACCCAATACTTTCCATACACAAACACTCATCCCACAAGCACAGATGGTGCATGATTCACTCCAGGGCTCTGATCGCCAACTACTGCTGGCTTTGGATTGGGCCCGCAGCACCAGGAAACTACCACAGGCAGCTGTATCATTCAGAAATTATTTTGAGGCCAAAGGCTCCAGCTGCCCTTCCTTGAGTAGCTGCTTGGAAAGAGGAGACCAGCTCAAGATGGTAGGACTTCAAACATCTCCTTGCCTCTGGCAAAACCAATGGTGGAAGAAAAAAAAGTCAGGATGCAAAGGGCTATGCAAGATCATCAAGACAGCCACAGCCCTCCCTCAGCCATCCTGTTGCTTGTGGTCCTGCTGGCAGTTGGTACATCCCACTGGATCCAGGGCCATTTTGGCAGAAGAAGCCAGAGCAGCAGCTGGGACACTGGCCCTTCTGCTCCTGGAAATGCTCAGCAAAAACAATTCCTGGACAGATGCAGCTGGATGATTTACCTATACCACAGTAGGTTGGAATTTATGCCTTGGCTTGTAGATGCTTTTCCCTGTTATTATGTGCCTTGGCTTGTAGATGCTTTTCCCTGTTATTACTAACAACTCTAGAAGAAAGTTCCTTTCTTTAAGCACCTATAAAACAATGCACATCCTGAGTCTTCTTTCTAGATAGGATACCCAGACTATGACAGGTAAAATTTTATGAATATGGTGTTGTGGCCATCCAGTGACATGTACAGTAATCCATTGCTACTTCACGGTTCACCATTCACGACTTCAATACATTGTGATTTTTTTTTACTCATCTTTACTGGCTTCATTGTCTTTACCATAATTTACTGTATGTACTGTATCTAAATTTGTGGATTTAGCTTATCGGCAGCATCTTTCTGCAATTGACCCCCTCTCAATATTTGAGGGATTACTGTATTTAAGGGTACCTGTAGAGATGTTGTCTTGACACTAACTTTTGAGAATAAACTCTAGGCAGCACACGTAATGCAGATAAATGCTTGTCTTTTGGTGACACACGGCCCCATAGTCTTTTAGGGACTTTGTAAACACAGCATTTGCCTTAGTTCTGAACCCCCTCACCTGAAGGCAACAGCTAGTTCTTCACGTGGAGGAGACTCTTTGCTGCCACTCCAAAGGTAAGCGTATCATTCAACTATGTGCTGCCTAGACAATAAAAACCTCTCCATAGACCAAGGAGGAACATTGATTTAGGAATGACCAGGCATTGGACTCAATGACCTCAGAGGTCTTTTCCTACCTAGTTGATTCTGTAATTCTGATTTCCCTTTTTACATGTTGGCACAGTCCTTCAATCTATTTGTTCATGAAACCAAAACAGTTATACACACTAAAAAACCAGCTGGAAACTGCAGTAGATATCACTGACCTAAGAGCAACCAGCATGTGGATAGGACTGGGGGACGCGTTCTGCTAGATTAGTGCATCAGCTTGGTGCTGTGAAAAAGCTTCCCTGATACTTTTTTTGTTTGTAAATAATTACAAATATTTTGACCAGATGGTGTTTATGTGGCTGCCTGAAACACCGAGTATTAACATAGTTTCAAATTTAAAAACAATTGCTACAAATACAGTAATACCTCAAGTTCCACAGAAGTTAGGGTCTTATCAGCTGCCGTGAATCCCTTGATCCTCAAATACAGGTGAATCATGAATACGCAAATAAGCCATGCACATCTCCGTCACCACTGCAGAGCTCTGGGGAGTGTTCTTGGCACCCCCCCCCACAACATATCACAACACAGGGGACCAAAAGGAACCATTCCTCAGCCCTCTCTGACTGGGGAGACCCCCAGAGAATCCATGGGCTTCCCTTTGGCCATGCTGTTATTTTCGCAGCCACCAGGCCGCTCCTGCTGCACTTGCTTGCACCGCTGCCACGGTTAGGAATCTTTATAACACTGTGCCAAGCTCATGCCAAGGCTGCGAGGGGCCAAGGGCTCAGCAGCTGCTTGGCCTGTGTACCCAGGGGCTTGGCAGCTGCTCACTCTGCAGCCACAGGGAGGACCCCAGCATCAGGCCAGCGTGAGTCTGTGCCGCCAGTGCTCTTGGAACTCAGGAACCCTGTCATGGTTTGATCCTGGCTGGATGCCGGAGATTTACCCACAACCTCTCCTGGAGGAACAAAACTGGAAAAATAACAGGCAAACAGGCAAAACAAGGCAAACTACAAATGAAGAATATAAAGGATTTATTTATTAACTAACAAGATCAGAGCTTAATGT
>WEKX01015680.1:7027-19791 GCA_013390025.1 Pitta sordida | reverse complement strand
ACCCTGAGGTTAGCTCAGATGGTTAAACATGGTGCTCATAACACCAAAGTTATGGGTTCAATCACTGTATGGGCATTCACTTAAGAGTTGGACTCGAAGATTCTTGTGGGTCCCTTCCAACTCAGAATATTCTGTGATTCTGTGAGTGATTAATATTTATCAGACCTCATAGCAGGATTCTTTTGTTGCTCCAAAAGCAGTAGAATACTGATCTCCTATGGATTTGCAACCTTTCCCAAGAGAGAGATGATAAAATTCATATGGAATATAAGTACCTCAGAGGCTGGGTTAGTCTCCTGCCTAACAAAGTGTTAGTTCAGATCTACAGACATGAATGTTTGATCAACCAAGCTGGACAATATTCTTCATTATCAGGCATACAGCTGCTTCCAAAAGGGTTGGGGAAGAGCTAAATTCTGCCTGCCTTTCTCTCATGGGGAGTCTCTACTCTTTTCTAATGCACTCCAGATTTTCACAAAACTTCCAGAAATGTAACTACAGTGTGTATTTTTGAAACTGGAACCCTTTTCAAGATGGAAATTAGGATGGCATTCAGAACTTACCAGACAGAAAATTTATAATAGATTATCTCATTATAAAAGTATCCTTGCTAAAGGAAATCAGAATTACCAAATAAATAATTTTATGGAAATCGTAATGCAAAGGTGTTAAAAATCCATTAGTTCTGGTGTTTTCCAAATTTCATACAAAGTGTCCTACATAATAATGAATTTCTCCAGGTCTTCTTCTTCCTTTTGCATAAAGAGTATAAAGTATATATATAGTATAAAGTACACATATAGTATAAAGCACTTCACCATGGATGATCGTAAGTGTGATCTGAGTGACTGTGACTCAACGCAATTGAGCGTTTTCAAGAACTGTTTTCTTGTTCCCTTTAGAAATACAGAAATAGATGTCATAATGACCCCAATGACACAGAGCTTGCTTAATCTGCAGAATCACTGGAAATGTTAAGTGAATGCCTGAAGAAGGGTTTTGCTTTTTCTTCCATGAGGATACAGTTTTGATTAAAACAATGCAAATATTTTTTTAAAAAAGCTTCACTAACAGTCTTTTTTCTGGAAAAGAACTTAAGCTCCCACCTGCCATAGTCACAGAATCACAGAATCAGTAAGGTTGGAAAAGACCATAGAGATCATCAAGTCCAACCTATCACCTATTACTTAACCTAGCCAAACCTGTTACCTAACCTGTTGCCATCCTACTACCAACACACCATCCTACCTATAACACACTACCCTAATATCTAGGTCATGCCACCAAGTACATCATCCAACCTTTTCTTAAACACCTCTAGGGACGGTGACTCCACCACCTCCTTGGGCAGCCCATTCCACTGAGAGATCACCCTCTCTGTGAAAAAGTTCCTTCTAATGTCGAGTCTAAATCTCCCCTGACCCAGTTTAAGACTGTGTCCTCTTGTTCTATCACTTGTAGCCAGAGAGAAGAGACCAACACCCAGCTGGCTACACCTCCCTTTCAGGTAGTTGTAGAGAGCGATAAGGCCTCCCCTCNCCTCCAGATTGACAATCATCCCCAGCTTGATGTCATCCGCAAACTTGCTAATAATAGACTCCATCCCTTTGTCCAGATCATCAATAATAATGTTGAACCGGACAGGTGTCAGCACTGAACCCTGAGGCACCCCACTAGTGACCGGCCTCCAACCGGACGCAGCACCATTAACCACCACTTTCTGAGCTCTGTTATCCAACCAACTCCTGATCCAGTCCACTGTAAACGCATCCAAGCCACAAGCCTCCAGCTTCACCAGGAGTTTGTTATGGGGGACAATGTCAAAGGCTTTACTAAAATCCAGGTACACCACATCAACAGCTCTTCCCTCATCAACCAGGTGGGTCACCTCATCATAGAAGGAAATTAGATTGGTCAGGCAGGACCTTCCTTTCCTGAAGCCATACTGACTAGATCTGATCTCCTTACCATCCTGGAGGTGCAACATAATTTTCCTTAAGATGATAGTTACACGTAGTGTTTTCTAATCAAAGATTCATACCCCTAAAACCAGAACAGGTGAATATGAAATGGTAAGGCCAGGCATGAAAAAGAAAGTTTTCAACTACTAGAGACATGAGATTTTATGATAGCTTTAATAAGATTGTGGTGACATGAAATGTGCCTATTTTAAGTATGTTGATAGATAGGACTGTATGATACTGTTTTATGTAATAAAAGAGTTCTGGGCTTTTTGATGAAGGAAGTAAGTGCCTTGTAACTCTATGCCACATCATTTGGACATCCCACTCATATTTATTTTAATGGAAATTACATGCCCAGTTACTAAGCTAATTTTGAAAATACATTTTACTCTTTGAAAATTCCACAGGGAGATCAGATAATGTGTATTCTGTTTCTCTCTCTTATATACCAATAAAAATCATGAAATTTTGATCAAATATTTTCAAAACCATATGATGATAACTAAATTCTTAGATTCATATTTGAATTACTTTTCAGAAATGCAAGCTGTAAAAATTATTACTTCAGTAACACTGGACAAGTTGATAAGCAGACTTAGAAAATAAGAGCAATGAGAACACTCTGTCTGAATTCTGAAGAGCAAGATCCTTATCATCATAGGTAGAATCCCTTGATATTAATGCAAAACCTTCAGTTTTCTTTTATGTTATATTTTTCATGGGTTTTCACTCAAAATCTTCTGTTTTCCATTGCATTCATTGAATTGATAAGGTTTCTTACTCTTATTTCATTAACTGAAAGAATCACTTGTGAGGCCGGTTGCTCCTGGTGCAAATAAACCACAAGCTAAATAGATCTCTCTCTTCCTTCCCCTTCCCAACTGCTACTCTAACCTCATTAAAGTAAAATCATGGTTTGTTTCATTTGTATTTGCAATGAGTTTAACTGTGTTGGAATGTGGGATCCATACAAGGAAATGCTGATGAAACTAAGACAATGGAATGAAAAATCTACATATAAGAAAGAGAGTAGGAAATGCTTCAAGTTTATAAGAAATAAATTAAGAAATATTGAAGAATATATCTCTTTAGAAGGAAGTAGTTTCTCAACAATTTCAAACATTTTCATTTTTTTAGCATAAATGAGAGACTGGGTGTGCTGTATTACACTATTATGTATTTAAGATTCCCATTCCCTTTTCACCTCTTCTTCCTTTAACTAGAAGAGGCAAATTAGGTTGTTTACTTCTACAATTGAATCAAACATCTTTTAATTTTGTAATTTTATTTTATTTTTTTGCAAACTGGCATGGAATGGAAAGCCTATCTCCATCTGTTCCCCATTTCAAGAAGGCATCATTAACCCCACTATTCTGGTAAGATGAATGAAATAAACCATGGCACAGAAGAAGTTCCTTTCACATTCTTTTAAAAATCCCCTAGGTCTGTGGAACACACATGCTTTTTTGAACAAGTTTCAGAACAGTAACATGATTTACTGTATTTTCAACTCAAACTACTTCTACATTAAATCACCAATATATGCGATGTCAAGGTGAATGTAGAGACAAAAAATAAAAGCAGAATATTTTAGGGACTTAAAGATAAGAGAATTAAGCTTGTGCAGTGGCAAATCACCTCCAGAAAATTTGTTTGGTAGTTTCCAGCTTTTGGAGCCTATAATAGGTAGACTTTCCATGATAATTGATGAAGAAAGTTTCCCTTATCTTTCAGCCAATGTCTTCTAGGCATCCTGGACATCATTCCAGAAAGACCTACCACAAGAATGTGTCTGTCTACTACAAGTAATTATTCTATCCAGATTCAGAGGTTACCTGGGTTTTGGACAAACATATAGAATGTAACTCATCAACAAATGACAGAATCACTTAAGAATCATGCGTACATGACTATTGGGAATTCGTTGTTTTGGAATTACTTACAGATGAGAGATTAAAAAAGTCATCCTTCCTGGATAACATATACTTTTGAGATCCAAGTCGGAAGTGATACTGGATTGTGAAGTAGAAAGGCAGGTTTTTTTAAAGAAAAGGAAAATACGAACCCCTAGCTTTATCTCAGTCCTATGATTCAGAATCAGTTCTCCTATGGCTTCCTGTTAGTGGGTTTTGGATACTCCTGCACAGTTTGGTGACATTTTCTGTCATAATTAAAAGTGAATTTAGGACAAAGTGAAGTTAAAGTATGACTGTCCTTCTTTCACTTGATCAGTTGTCTGGTTTCTTTGAATGGTCTTTATTCAGAGTCTTGGAAAAAGTGACAGTTATCTATATCTGTAGAGCTGTTGCTTATGGACAGTTAGGCCCACAATGAAAAGAAGGGGTTACATTATAAAGATAAGTAGCATCAGTAGATGCTACATCAGAAAAAACCTCTCCATGCTTCTTTCACATATAAAGGGAGAAGGGCATATCTCTATTCTGCTTCAGCTATCTAACTTACAATGAACATTGTAGTGCCATCATTTCTTCTTTGCACTGACTGTGACAGGGGCCTTGCTTACTAGTTTAGATGAAGTCATCAACATTTAGTCAAATCAATCACACCTGGATCACTCCTTGTACACACTTGATGCTAATGTAGTTCTGGAATTTATGTATTCTATAAATTAAAAAAAACCAAACCAACCAAATAAGTGGAGACGTAAAACAATGGCACTTGAAACAGCCTAGATACCAGAAATTTCTTCTTTTATCAGAGATGTTTATATACTTCATGGTTGAAAAGCAGTATTTGCTAACATTGTTGTTGGATCACTTAAACACAGAGATTAAAAACACATTGCAATTATTTAACCATAAGAAAAAGAACAGGAACTAAACTCCTCAGAGAACAACAGCTGTAGTTTCTGAAGGTGATGTTGAGTCACCAACAAATTTCTGCCCCTGGAAGAACGTATAGGAAGTGAAAGTGCAGTCTTGGGTATTGCAGCCATCCAGAACAACAACCAGACAAAATCAAGTGATATGATCTGCCTATGTCTGTGTCTTCTCAAAAAAAGACTGTGTTTTATTTTTTTTCCCCTATAGTGATTACTAAGAATTTATGGCTCTTTAAGATGGATCTGTGAAGGAATCCCCACTATGTAGCAGAGGTGCAATCTCAGCCAACAAGCCTACCAATTTATTCTTAACCTTCAAATTAGTCCCTAAAATAATTTTGTCTTTTAATGTTAAAGATAGAAATGCCTTTATCATTTTTATCTGTTATGTATCTAAGGATTTTCTAGGATTCAGACACAAAAAATTTACAGAAGTATGTCATTTATGTTCAATTTGTCACGAGCCAGAAAATCATGAGTGGAGAGGAAAACATAACAATGAGGTCATACAATTACTCAGCAAAAGATCTGATTCTGGATTTTCTTCCTCTCTTCTTCATTTAATCTGATTTTCCAAGTATATGTCTATGATCTCAAGAAAGAAAATGGGGACAATGAATAGGGGTCAAGAAAACCCTAATGACTGGCATAAAAATCAACAACACTGAAAACTCTTCTTCCAGGCTGATGACACCAGAATGAGAGGGCACGGCCTCAAGCTACACCAGGGGAGGTTTAATCTTAATGTTAGGAAGCAGTTTTTCAAAGAGAGAGTGAATGCACATTGGAATGGACTGCCCAGGGAGGTGGTGGAGACACCGTCCCTGGAGGTGTTTAAGAGAAGACTCGATGAGGAGCTTAGTGACATGGTCTAGCTAGGGGGTGTAGGGCTGGATGATCCTGGGTCCCTTCCGGCTCGAAGTGGCCTGCTAGACTGTGAGGGAACTAGGTTTGTGTTGCCACTCTGGGATGTGCTTTCGGTCTCTGTACGGGTGTTAGATGGTGAGTTGGACTAGATGATCCTTGTGGGTCCCTTCCAACTCATAATATTCTGTGTGTGATTCTGTGTGTGAAAAAGAGGTTGGCAATGGCCATGTGATTTTTCGACTGGAAAGTAAGGAGAGATGTTGGAATTATATCATGGATGAATCAGCAGAGGAAATGGTCACTGCCGAAGACGTAGGAGGATCTGATTATTAAAGGAGGCAGCGTAGACAACTTACTGAGATTATACTGGATTTAACAGACAAATTATTCTGGGTGAGATATTCTAGATGAGAACAATATGAGAGATAATAGTTCTAAAAGGTCTGGAGCATAGGCATGTAAATTCTAAGTAGATAGTCTAGGCATGGCAGACAAAACTCCATATAAACAAACAAGGAAGTAAACATGGAAAAGGGGGAGTCTTGATGTAATGGCTGATAATGAGGAAACAGTGGAGCTGCTGACAGAGCAGTTAGAGAAAGAGCAGTGAAGAACAATCATGAGGGCCAAGGAGAAACTGGCTGCCAAGAAGAAGGGAAATGACTAAATACATTAAGGACAACAGGAAGATCAAATAGTCTTTGAGCCAGGCCAGAAAAAGAAATTCAGAGGGAAGCTACCATGGCTCATGTGCTGGATTGAAGTTATTCTGCAGTGGAAGCAACAACTGAGATGTTCTAAACCCGCTAAGATACAGAAATAAAAACAGAGATAGGATAGATCCTGTGCAAATTGTCATGCAAGAGAACAGACCTTCATCAAAGTTCAGTGGCTTTTCATAATTATTTTTGTTAATTGTTTGCAAATTTTCTTCTCCTGACCTGTTCAATACTGATTTGATGTACAGGCATTCTCTGTTCCACCAGTTTCTCATCACACTGTGAAAGATTCATCTCATTCCGTGATGGTAGCTTTTTATGCTTGTTGCAATTCCCTCGGGTTACTAATGGATTACTTACACATCTGAGAACGTTGTTAGCTCCTGACATGGAATAGGATTATAGCTGTAGAAGCTACCTATTGCTCTTATTTCTTAGGGCAGGCTCCTGAGAGTTGTGCAACTGCCTATTAGCAAGTTGATGATGGATGGAACAGCTGTAAATTTCCAAGTAATGGTAAGCTTGAGACTTCTAAATTAGTTGGAGAATGGCAATTTTCAAATTTTAAACCAGGCCTTGAACTAGGATCTTTTAACAGGATAATGTCACCAACAAGACAACAGGTCAGTTGTTGAAAGCTATAAGCACTCTTCTGTCCTTTCCTATGGTTCCCCCTCTTTTTTGAAATTAGATAATCAAAATCTCAGGTCAATTTACTGCAACAGTTCAAGTATGTGCTTTAATTTTTGTGTGGATCTGCTGGATCAGAAAATCATACATTCCTCTCCATTTCACTGGACTTGGTAGCCTTGTTCTTCTGTTAAATCACCTGAATTTATTTGTTGTTGGAAGCAAGTGAAAAGTAAGGAATGAATATAGTAAGGAAGCAAAACAAGAATAGTTACTCATGGATATTAAGAAAAAAGAAACAATAGAATGAGGAGGAAGGAAGAATAAGGCAACTGTTTTAGCAGATGGAAAATAGCATCATACCCCTGGTGATTCTGTGAAGCTCTCAAATAGATATTTAAGTGAGGAGAATACTCTGGGAAGGTGAAAATGAGAGAACGGAGAAGGTGATGCACAAACAATGAAATCTTGTTTTTCTTGTAGCCTTTGACAAAAATCCAGAAATACATTTGAAAGGCCAGGCAGATTCCTACTGAAGGAGAAATTAACAGCCTTTCTGGAAAGAGAAAACTGTTGTTCCAATCATACTTAATAGATTGAAAGGAACAAAGTGAGAAGTGAACATTTTTGTTCTTGTTTTATCTGCCAGTCTTACAAGTCAAGGACTGATCGGTGGACTTGACCTCACCTAACTTTAGAAGTTTTATCTAAGCTAATTTTTAACACACGTGGAGTTTGGTGTCTGGCACTCATTCACTCCTAGTAAAGTAATTTGCATCTGTAATGTTAGGACCCCAGAGAACTCTGGGCAGAAATAAAGGACACTTGAAGATTTTGGATAAAAATTCTTTTCACAAAAAAAAGCTGTATCCTCACTGTTTCAGTTTTGTCTTAGTTTTGATGTTTCTATAGACATGACCTATATTTAATTGTGAATTATATGAAAGGTGTCTCCTAAGCCTAAGATTTCAAATGCCTCTTCCTTTTGGATTTGAAAATCCTTGAAAAGATTTATTGCAATGGCAACTCAGTCTAAAAATATCAATGCCCTATGTAGTTCATGCCAGGGAACAGAAACAAAACCTTGAATTTTAAAACCCACACACAGAAAGAACAAAGTGGAGAGCAATATAAATTTTGTCATCTCATTTTCATCTTCAACAACCACCAGTACTAATGGTTAACTGTTCAGAACAGGCACATGATTAGTGAAGGAGTACACAGAGTAGTTGTTTTACTGAACGCTCAGGTCGTTTTTTTATAGAACTAAAGTTTGTACAAAAACATGGAACATGGCCTAAGGCATAAATAGTATAAACAGACACTTTTAACTAATGTCCATAATCTTATATATGAAATTCAATGGTCTTACTTTGAGAAAACAAGTTTGCAGCATCTAGAGGAGTAGGACTCAATAAGATCAAAGCTAGGTAGTGAAATCTGAGATGTGTGTAGGTAGAACATTATCAGATGGATGAGTGTGGGCTCCCATCAGCAGATACACTCATAGGAATGGAAGTTCAACCTGTCCCTCTCCAAGGTTTCAGTGCCTGACTTGTCTATTTCAGTTATTCACATGGTTCTAAGAAGTACCTAGGTGAATTCTTACAGAGTTGCTCATGTGCTTAAACATTAGGTCAAAGTTAGGCCTCTGTTTAAATGCTTCTCTATTCTATTCACCCACTCTATATAAAAAAAAAATTCTAACAAAATGCAATTACAATAATCTTATAGTGTGCATGAAAAAGGAGAGAAAAATACCACTAAGGGAAATTAGAACACCAAGGTACCCCTTTTCCTTTGGTACTTTCTTCCTATTAAGCTTGTACTTTTATTGATGGCTTATTGTACCACTTTATTGCTTTGTTTGGATCAGCTCTGCAGTACTTTCCAAATTTAAAAATATGTGACTCTCTTATTGTTTTCTCCCCTTTAAAAAAAAGTGACTGAACGTTCTCATCTGACATTAGCTGTGTCCCTTACAGAGATGATTCATGAGATACTATGTCATGGGGAAAATTAAAGGGCAGAGGGGTACCTTGAATCCTATTACTTTTATTTCTCTGTAGATTTGGTTTTGGGATTCTTTTTAAATGGGTAGCTTTGCATTGGTTCTCTATCTGCTTTTATGATTTCTGGTAGCCCTTATGTTTTCACAATAAAGTAGAGGCACAATCACTGAAAAGAGAAAAATAATCAGAAAGCTAAAATACCCCTTCAAATTCACTCAGGTATATCAAAACCATGACTCTCGTGGAAGAATGAAGCCTGATGCCAAACTCGAGCAACACTGTCTATGAACAAAGCACAAACAACTAATGTGCCACCTTCTTGCAGCTATTGTAACTGTGGCTAATTTCAGACCAAACCATAGAGTATAGAGATGTGTTTACAAAAATATCTTGCCTAAGAAGAACTTTTCAGTTGTGAAACAAAATTTAGAGTGGAAATTTACTGACAGGCTGGAATACAATGTTTAATTGGAACAGTTGACATTCAAAGCAAGTATAAACTCCTATGCTCTAAGAGTATCTGTCCAATAACTCTACTAATTAATATTATTCAATTGGAGACAGATTTTTGACCCAACTGCACAAAAAAAGGCTAATTTCCTCCCATGCAGTAAAATTGTGCCCTTAAAAGTGTGTGAGGCACCACTATATGTCCATATCTCTAACTCTGAATCTAGTCCTAGAATTTGGATTTTTTTTTAAACAGATGAGCAGATTTGCATAGCACTCCCCCAGTAAGAATGTGTCTTTCTAGTGCCATCTTAGTTCGAATACTGTTTGTTTTACTGATAAATTGGTTTTGTTAGTGTTGGTTACCTGATGCTGTAAGAACATGAATTTAAAATCCAGTGTTGAAAATGCTGATGCAAGAAAATAAAAAATTCAGTCTTCACACTCAAAGAGCATTAACATGGTGAATTAATTTATTTTTAATAATGCACTTACAAATGTGAGGAATAACATATATAGTGGTGTCAGGAGAATATCTGCCTACCTATGATTTTATAAAAATGCAAATAAAATGTCAGTGAAATGCTGTTCATAGTCAAAAAACCTCATTTTTCCTGCCCCAACCACCTCCAAATAAGGAATAAAATTAAATTTTTATTTCCTCCACTCTTGCACAGTGTCGATGAAATTATTAGTGCTACTTTGTTTATCCATTTGCAAATACAGTGATCCCCCGTTACTCACAGGCTGTTGGGTCTGACCCTCTTCACGCAAGTCTTGGAATCCACGAAGACAGCGAACCCACCAAGTATTCAAATATGCCATACCTGTAGCCACGCTCCCTCCCCTAATAAGGTCTGGAGGATGGTCCTGAGTGTGGGGCTTGTCTCAGTTGACTGGCTGTGCTCCGGTGAGGCGGGTGAACGCTGGGGCGGGGGCTGAGTGCTGGTGCGGGGGGCGAGCGCTGGGGTAGGTGCCGAGAGGCGAGCGAGCCGCGAACACACACTGGGCGAGTGGTGGGTGATTGGTGGGTGCGTGCCAGCCGCGCCGGGAGAGCAGTGGGCATGGCCCATGGGCTCCGCCGGGCCCCGGCCACAGGACCTGCCTGACACTGCAGGGGTGGGGGGGAAGATGCCTCCCACACAGACACACACAATTCTCCTGTAGCCTGGCAGAGAACAATGCCAACCATGCAGACACCCCGAGGGACTCCTTTTCCCCTGCCCATAACCACTCCAGCAGCTTCTTCAGCTCCATGGCTCCAGCCGCCATGGCACGGGTGCCTGCCCCCGTGCCCCAGCTTGGCACGGCCGAGCACCAGCCCGCCAGCCCCCACGGGACGGGGGAAGGTGCCTCCCGCTCTCACGTACAGACACACACAATGGCAGCACCATCACTCTGTCTTGTAGCCTGGCAAAGGACAATTCCAGCCGTGCAAAAACACACATTTACACTAAATACATCCCGGCCGCATCATGCCGGCTCCTGTCTGGGATCAATTTACATATTCATGAGCAGACTGGGTTCGCGGTAGTTTCTGCGTGTTCTGTGCACGCACCAGGTCCCACAGCTCGCTGGAAAATCAACAGTGACTATTCAGATCCCGCACATTATGGATCTCGACTATGCGGAGGATCACTGTATTATTATTCCTCAACATAATCATAGTTGTCCATAAGATCCAAGATGTGAGTACATAATAATTTATAAAGCAGAGATTTTTGAATGGCCCATAATTTTCTTGAGAAATTCTTATTGCATGAACTCTTTTTCGTTATTAAATATGCCATAGCGTAATGGAGGCCAGAATTTGGCTCAGTTGTTCAAATTTTGGCATGAAGCTGTAAAAAAAATTCAACCATAACAACATGTCTCTTTTGGGACACGAACTGCTGACACATGTTTTTTGTTTGGCAAATCAGAGTGATAACTGAGTTGGAAAACCCGTCCTGCTAATGTGAATGTAGTCGCAAATATGTCATCTTCTCATACCTTTATGGAAAACCAGAACAATTTAGCATTCCTGTCTGTCTTCAGCAAGACTAATTAGCAGACTAATGAGGGTAGCAGATTGCACATTTTCCTTTGGGTTTTCAAAGGAGTCAAAGGAAAAGTCAGTGTTACTAGAACATTACTACCTGTTTTACTTTTTCCCTTTTGAAAATTACATAATAAAATGCAGAGACACAAACATGTGTGCTGAGCAATCAGAATATAGATCATATGTATTTGAATAAAATATTTAAGAGTTGTCTTGCAGCCTTGTGTTTTTAGTTGCTCTTAAAAATTCCTCTAGTATAACAGAAGTTTTTGCCTTTAGTGCTTCTCATATTTGTGTATAGTTTTTTGTTATTTGTGTATTTTTCTATTCTTATTCTAATTCATTTTCATGCGGGATTTCGAGGAATGTGGAGGATTTGTTGTAGAAGCCTTGATCTTTCTGACACCAATGTATCAGAGTGTGTAATGTGGTTAGATCCAATTTATTTAAGCTTCCATTTGCGGACATCTTTAATGATCCCACACAAGACTACTCTTAAGCACAACAGCATGCTTTAGCTGCATGTATTTGACTGGACAGATCATGATTCTGACAGATTTTCAGATTATATACAGCATCTACATCTTCCTGTATTGCACACTGGAAAATATTTCTCAATATTCATCACTGTTCTTGTTGCATTGTTCTTCGTCTAGAATTTTTTTTAATGTGTATACTTGTTTAGGGGGAAATAAGTTAAAATTTACTTTTAGGAGCTTCAGTTCTTTGCAACAGATATGAAATATTTTTAAGATAAAGATATTTTAAACTGTTTTTTATTAATTATATTGTGTAAAATGGACATAGTCCAATAAAGTTTTAATGGCGCCCTCACAGTGTCTTCAGAGTTNAGTGATAGGTTGGACTTGATGATCTCTATGGTCTTTTCCAACCTTACTGATTCTGTGATTCTGTGATTCTGTGAAGTGAGAAATTATATCCAAGAACAGAATGTTCCATTAAGCTAAGATGATCTGAACAGCAAACATCATAACTAACATAATTTTAAAATTAATCACTTCCTGCATTTTGTTTCAGAAAAGAAAAGACACATCATATTAAGAATATTTTTATTTGTTTTTCTAGAACAATACTTCTGGTCTCCTTAAAAAATACATTAAAAGGAGAATCACTCATTGAGTCAAGCCATCCCCAGCATGTATATTTTGTCTTCTAGAATTTCTTTGTATCTGAAATGCCATTTATTTCTCTCTCTCTCTCTTTTTTTTTTTTTTTTTT
>WEKX01015668.1:0-41987 GCA_013390025.1 Pitta sordida | reverse complement strand
GGAGCCGCTCCGCCCCTGGCCCGGCCCCCGGCCCCGGCCCGGTCCGGCCCGGCAGGCAGCGGCACCCCTGGGATCGCTCCACTTGTCCTCCGCTCGCTCCGACACCGGCAGGGTGCAGAGCACGGGCAGGACGCGGGCAGAGATGGCAGAAACGGGCAGGACACGAGGAGAGAAGGCAGAAAACAGCCAAGACACAGGCTGATCCAGGCAAGGGATGGCCACACTGGGCCAGAGCACAGACAGGGAACGGGCAGGGAAGGCAGGGAACAGGCAGGACGTGGCCAGAGAAGGCAGAACATAGGCAAGACACAGTCAGATCTAGGCAAGGGACAGCCAAACTGGGCAAGAGTGCAGGCAGGACACAAACAGGACAAGGCACAGCAGGATCCAGGCAGGACACAGGCAAGGCATGGCCAGATCCAGGCTGGGCAGAAGCACGGCACGGCCAGAGAAGGCAGGACCTGCTCTGCACCCTGGCAGACCTAGCAGGGCACAGCTCAGCACCTGCTCTCCTGGCCTCAGAGCCTGCAGATCACTCTCAGCCCAGTAAGAGGGGTTCCAGCCCCAACTCAAGCTCTACAGCACAATCTGGTGCCCCAGGGGCTGCTCCCCTCTTGCCTGGCCTGGTCCCTGTTCCCTAAGCCCTTGTGAGGAGCCATGGAGTCCAGCATCACCCCAGTGCCCTCATTCACTCAGTGCAGCCACCAATACTTACCATCAGCCCAAGTACTAAGCTGAAGGCAGCTTTGGAGCATCCGAAGACAGAGGCACTGGCAGGATTTAGCATTCCAGATCTTCATCAGCTGCCCAAACTTTCTAGGCCATTCAGCTGCCCAGGATCCTGCTGTGCTCCAATCCCCGACTGTGCCTGTGCTGGCAGCCCAGCTGGAGATCTCAGTGTCACAGGGACAAGAATGGGACAGGGGACGACACAAGGAACAGGGGTGTTTCTGGGGCTTCGCCCCAAGTAACCACCTCACCCTGCCTCAGATTCCCCCTGCGAGCTTCTGTGCTTGCAGGCTGCACATTTAGGGCACTGCAGTGAGTTAGACCCAACTCTCCTGGACTGCCTCCTCCCAGTAATGCTGTGTGCCCCTGTCACAGTCTCCCCAGGAGTCCCAGGGCAGTAGGAGCCCAGACCCCACCCGTTTGTCTCCTTTCAAGAGACTGCACAGACAGAGCAGGATGCTGGGGAGAGGAGGGTGCCTGGGCTGCGGGACTTTGCCACTGTGGGCCAGGGGGGGCAGAGATCTGGGGAGGACTGGAGTTGTGTCATGCCAAGGGATGCTGGCACTGCCATGGTCCTGCTTCCATCCCAGCAAGTGGGACCTGGTACCAGCCTGACATTGTCCTGGCTGCTCCTTCAGCTCTGCTGATGGCAGGAGGACGATGGCAAAGCCTCCTTGACCCCTATCTTCAGGGAGGTTAAGGGACCAGCAGCTTTAGGATCTACTGCGTGGCTCCAACCTCCCCAGAGCCTCAGCCAGGCATAAATATTTCAGGGGGCTTGGCAGTTTTGTAATAACTGGCAACAAAGATAAACACCAGGAAGAGCAATATTTTTCCATGTGGGCTGAAGGAGTTTAATATTTTATCACTCAGTGCACAAAATATTTATGAACAATCTCATGTCAATCACTGGCTGAGGACTAGTCTTGACCTTTCCAAGCCAGGGAGGACACATTCCCATCACAGCCAGGCCTCCCCTGCTCCTTGCACTCCAACTCCTGGATTTTGGGCTGCCATGTCTGACTGCCAGGAAACAATTCCTGGGCTGCTGGAAACACCAAGAGCACTCAGTGAAGTACTCTGATCCCTGGCATTGCCCCAGGACACTGTGGCAGTGATATCCAGGCTGCCACCTTGCCCCAGGCTGGGGGACAGGGAACTGGGACCAGGATGGGCAGCTCTCTCTGCCTCCACTTCGCAGCTGCAGGACCAGGCAGATGAGAATTCAGAAGGCACAGTGCAAGCAGCCTGGTGTCCACTGCCACAGGAGGAGGCCCAGAAGCAATGCAGGGGCCTGGCTTTACTGGTTTTACTTTCAGCATGTTCCCATGAGGAGCAGGAACACCACTTCCTTCCAGCTCAACTCAGCCTGGCAACAGCAACTGGGACCCTCCCCTGCTCCCTCTTCATCTTGCAGAAGCTGAGGACAGTGTCTGTGGCCCCACTGGGTTGCCCAGGCAGGGAGCAAAGCATGAGCAACAGGGATGCAGAACACCTGGGCAGTTCCCTGGCTCAGTCAGGGGGCACAGGGCAGCCCACCAACAGCCTCCACCCACAGCCCACTCTCCACCACGGGGCAGGACAGCATGATCAGCCAAGAGACAGTCAGGAACACACCAGCCACCAGTGAGGAAAAGCATCCACTTTATTACAGACCCCAAAGCGCCCACGGCAGTGCCAGGAGGACCACATTTACATGGGATGTTTCCATTATTCAGCAAGGGGAAGAAAAGAGGGGAACAAACCCAACTCACAGCTCTTTGGTGCTAGAAAACGTGGTGGTGTGGCAGAGAGAAGCTGTGGGTGAGAGGGGCACCAGCAGAGATGAGGGGGAACACCTCTGCCATCCACCACCACCCCCGAGACACCTACGAGGAATTTGCGATGCACCCAGACACACACACACGGCAAATGCATTTCGCTGTTCCCCCAGCCTGCACCTACCCCACACTGCTGAGTGCCACAGAAACCCCCCCATCTCCCAGCACCCCCAAAACAATCAAACACACCCTTTCTGCAAAGAGGGAGAGCAGGTCCTGGGGGGAGTCAGCAACCAAAATCTCTTGGCTGGAGAGGAAGGAGGTGGGAAAGGCAACTGGTTCCCAGTAACTCAGACCCTGGCAGGAGGCAAGGCAGCCAGATCTCGGCTTCACTCCTCTCCTCTCTCAGCAGCAGTGGGCTCCTTGGTCCACTTGTCTGTGACCTCCTGGTTGCCTGAATAGCCCACATCAGGCTGCAGGCCCAGGGCTCCCTCCCCGTCCCCAGTGACCTCCAGGTCCAGCTCTTCGAAGGAAGAGCCGCTGGCTCCTGACTCGCTGTAGCTGTGCTCACTGCGGTTGTCCACCTCCTCCCGACCACGACTGGCTGGGAAGGGCAGCAGGATGGAGGTGGCCACTGAGGTGTCTCTGCTGTCAGTTGTGGCCTCCATGCTGATGGAGCTTGCCTCACTCATGGTGTCGACTCCTGGGATGAAAAAAGAAGGGGAGGGAGTGAATGTTGCAGGAAGGAGGTGATGTGGATGGTGTGTTGTAACCTCAAAAGTCACTGGAAACCTCAGAGATATCAGGCCACAGTGGAGACCAGTTCTTACCTCTTGTCATCTCCTGTGCCTTTGAGATGTGACGGGGCTAAGAAAAGAAGCAGGACTCAAGGAGCTACCTGAAATCAGTGCACCCCCAACACAGTATAAACAATCTCCAACTTCCAGCTATGCCCTGACCTCCTGGCCATACCCTGACCCCACAGCTGCTCTCCAGTCACACACCAAGGACCTGGCAAGCCCTGGTGAATGCATAGCCTGGGAGCTGGGGGACAATCCTGTCCCTGGCAGGGTACCAGGAACAAGGTAAGGAGAAGGACACTGTGCTGTGAGCATGATGGGGAGCCACAACCTTGCTTGAACACCCAAGAGGATGGTGGTACATGGCCAAGTCCTCAGATGTGCCACCGTCAGAGGCAGGTGTATGTACGTCCAGCCGCATGCCACAGCAACCTGGTGCCTTCAGCACCCAAAAACCTGCTCCCACTCCATCTGTGGCTCCCCTGCTGCTCTGGCAGCAGTGCAAAGGCAGGCGGGGCAGCAGCAGATGGGACTCAGGATGTCAGAGGACAGGGTGTAGCATTCCCAAATCACTTGCCACTTTCCCACATTACCTGACTGGCAGCCCACATCCCCTCTCATGACCAAACACTCGCCAGGAGCTGGCCCTGCCTGTCTGGGCGGACCCCTCAGCCCATGGCCCCCTCCCCAGATCACTGCCTCATTAGCACTATCGACAACACAATTAAGGAGTCCAAGGAGAAGAACGTGTCAGATTGAGATCAGCAGCTCCGTGCTGTTGCCAGAGCAACAAGTCAGGAGACAAAAGTCTCTTGTAAAACATTAATCATTGTTAATTACAACATCACAGATCCACGTGGTTAATTATGACATCACAGATACCCCTTGTTAATTACGACACAGCAGCAAACACTGGGCAGGCTTCTCCATCATGACCCTCCCTGCTCCATCTTCTTCCTCCCTGCCTTACACCAGTGGGAAGTGCATGCCAGGCTCTGTCACTTCCTGGCACCTCCATCCATGCTTGTCTGGATGCCCTGGCCAAGGATCATGCCCCACACCAGCAGCAAAAACAGAAGGAGCCCCGCTCAGCACTGGTGGAGGGCTGCAGCTTGCCACCAACAGGGTTGGGAAGTGAGGAAGAGGATGTTGATGACCACGGAGAGGCTCCCAGGTGGGAGAGGAGAGTCCTCTCCTCCAGTGTCTCCTGCTGGTGCAGCTCCATCCTCAGCTGCAGACACAGGGCTGACCCAGGCTCCCATGGGTATTTCCAGCCTCATTTGCCTCCTGCAGCCAGGTGCCTGAGGCTGGGCTGCTTGCTCTCCTCCAGCTGTGTAGCAGCTACTGATTTCCTGAAGGAGACCCACCAAGGAAGAAACTTGCTTTCCAAACATCCTTAAGTCCCTTTTTGCACTGTTTTTCTTCCCAGCCTGGGAAGCTGCCAGCAGAACTGCTTGTAAATGGCAGTCCTCTGCCTTCTGAGCAGCATCATCCCACGGTCCTGCCGGCTGAGTGACGGCTGTTCAGAGAGGACAGAGTAGTGGTAGCGGGATGGGGAGTAGCCAGAAAAGATCCGCAGACACAGCGCACCCACTGCTTCACCCCCTCTGGATGGCATATTGGCTTCATTCCACCTGGAAAGGAGCCTCTTACCTTGGCCATAGCGTGCAAACCCTTCAGCAGCTGGTACAACACAAGTCCTGGGCATCCCACCAAACCAATGCCTGGTGACCCCCCACACACAAAGGAGAGAACGGCTGCCCACCAACACACAGAGCCTTTGCTGCAGCATCAGGGAGCACCTCGACATGGAAACTACATTAACTCTAAGTTAAAAAGGATGTTCTGCACGCTGTGGTGAGGCGCTCACTGAAGGGAACGGCAGACACTGAGCGGGCAGCAGAAAGGTGGGAGGTGCTGTCCCACCTGGCAGGACCTCAGCAGGGCAGTGGGTCAGCAGGGAGCCTCTGGGAAGACAGAAAGCTGACAGAGACGGAGGAGAGTGTGCAATTGCCAAGCCTCGAAGCCGACTAAAGGTTTACCAGATCTCCAGTGAGGATCTCAAGAAAAGAAATAATCCAGTTTTGCCAAATTGGTGGCCTGAGGTGACTGAGACATGTTCCCACCATGGCTTCAGGACAGTTCATGTTGCTCGTGGTCATCTTGTGTCCCTCTGAAATCTGGGACATGAGTGACACCGACACCCCAAGCTGTACCCCGCCTGAACAGCACCCCTTCCCTGGCAACCCAGGGGCCATTACAGGTCAGAAGTTGTCAAGTAACCCCATTCCACAAAGCAAAGAAGCTCCTGAGGAGAGGAGCAGCAGCTCAAGGAGGGGAAGACAGGCATGAAGCTGATTTACACACTGTTCCAAGCCACCACCATGGGAAAGCACTGCTGTCCTCACCCTTGTAGCCGCCTTCCTCTCCCTCGCTCAAAGGGTGACAATAAATTGAGTCCTGTTTCCTTTCAGCCAGGCACTTTGTCACTGTTCTGTCACTTCTGATCATGTTTGAACAGCCTCAGCCGGCAAATTTGCCCGTTTCAGCAGCCTCACTCTCCTCTGCACAGGACAAGGCTGGCTCTGGCATGGCTGCTCAGCCTGGCCCGGATGGAATGTCTGGGGTGGGCAGGGTGGCAGACAGAGCTGCTGCTGCTGAGGACTGTGCAGGGTCAGCTCTGGCAAAGGATGTAGCAGGAACACCCAGCTGTCCTAGCACAGCCCCAGGGAGGTCAAGCAGGCAGTGCAGAGGGCTCCAAGAAGGCAACGAAAGCCCTGGTGGAAGGGTGAGCAGGAGTTCAGCTCTTATCTTGCAGGCAGAGGCTTCCAGTAGCTGTCACTTGTCCATCCTTCCCTCCACACCTTGTTTGGTCTCCCTGCAAGCCACTGCCCATTCTGTGCATCCATCTATTCAATACCAGTCCCTGCAGCAGGAGTCAGACCTGCACCTCAATCCAGTGTGGCTTTTCCCTTGGCATGCCAGCCAATGACAGCCAATGACAGCCATCCTGTGGAAACCCCTCCTCTGCCCTGCTGTTCCAAGGATGGTTTAGACATGCCACTGCACCTTAACTCAGTAGGAACATGGAATCCAGGAAGTTTTCATTTGTGAAACAAAGGCACAGCCAGAAGTGAAGCCCTCCCAGGGTGTTGAGGAGCCCCAAATAGACCAGGGCCACCTAGGAAGAAGGGAAGTCAAGCAGCCAACTGCAAGAGACCAGCTGGGGCTGAGTGCAACAGAACCACTCACCCCACACTGCCAATTAGCTTGGTGGGGAGCTGCTCCCACAAGGCAGTTGAGCCCTGTGACATCCCAAATCCAGAATGAGGACTGGCTCTCCTCCTACACTGCCCCAGTGTGATACTGATGCCTGAGCACCGCTCTCCTTTTGGTGCTCCCAAGCCCTCTCCTTTCCCCCGTGCGACCAAACATTCATTGCCCCTAAGTACTAGATCAGTGTGCTGCTGAGGGCACAGCTCCTCTGTGCTTGCCAAACCTCACACACAAGCCACCAGGAGACAGGCTGAGGTAGGGGGACCAGCAGGAAGGCATAGCACGAGTTGTGTGATAAGCCCCTTCTTGGGACACAGGGGCAGACAGGAACAGGCAGGGCTCTTCAGAGGATAGAAGCAAGCAGGGATGAAGCAGAACACACCAGGCAATGTTCCCCCCCTCCCCGTGGCACTGGGGCTCAGCGGGTGATGCCATCAGTTGTACCTGAATGCTGCCGGGCAGACTCAGCTCCAGAAAAATGAGCACCTGAGACTCCAGTCAGAACCACGTGCTCAGAAACCACCTGTGTTCATGCCAGCAAGCCCATGTTGAGAGGCTGCTTTTCTTGCTTTCACCTTCCATGCGCCGCAGTGGGGTCAGTGCTGATGAGAGGGAGCCGGGAGCGAGGACCCGCTGAGCGTCGTGCTGATGCCAAAGCCCCAGAAAATAATTAAGTACAAAACAACTAATCGTGATTGACACTGGCCCCCTGGAGACCCATCAGCCGCCTTCCAAAAATGCTTCCTGTCTTTCCAATGACCCTGATGATTGCGAAGAAGGGATGGAATTATTGCAGAGGCAGCCACAGCCCCCGGCCCCTTCTTTGTGTGTTGAGTACGTTCATCTTCAGTGGAGCTGCCAGCACCCTGCTCTGTGCAGAGCAGTAGCAGAAAGCAAAGACCCTTAACCATGTCCCACAGCTTTTGTGGCCACTGGCTTTGCTCAGAGCTGCAGGCACCCAGCACCTCGCAGGGTGAGTTCAGGAACAAGGACAGGAGATGACAGCCTAAATGGAGAGATGTGCTCCAAGGTCAGCAGGATCAAGAAAACAAATCCACGCTTTTGTTACATGTCCAAGTCACTCTGTACCGTCTGGCACCAGTCACAACAACAGGCAAGGAGAAATGGCAACACCTTCCATTTGGAACTCCTCAAGCCTTTAATTTGAGGAAAGGGTAATCCAGGTGCTGGCAGGGTTTCATGAGCTGCGACCAACAAGTGCTGTGTCCACACAGTGTTACTAGACATGATGCTCACTCTGAAGCTCCATGCTCAATGCTGTTGTTTCAGTATTTTGGGGCAGGGAGAGCAGGCTTCATCTGCTGCCACATCAGGAGGGAGTGACCACGGCTGCTGTGCATAGAGCATCCTCAGCTGCCGGGAGAGTAAATGGGGCTCAGCACCTCCCCAGTTTTCACTCACTACAATGCAGCAGGGTGTGAAAGCCCTACACCTGGATTTGCACAGCCAGAAAAGCTGACTGCCACCATTGGAGACAACCACTCCTCCCTACTCTCCCAGGATCATCTCAGCACTGCCTGAGCCTCCATTGGGGCAGGACCACTTGAAACACTGGCAGAGCTGAGGCAGACCAGGAAATGACCCAAGATCATGCAACTGGGGTTGAAGTGGGATCACACTGATAGGCAGCTAGGGAGGTTGCTGTGCTCACTCTCCAGCTGGAAGAGGAAAGCTCGAAAGCTGTCACAGACACCCTGGAATCTGTGGGTCATGAAGATCTCATGGCCATCATGTCTGTTGAAGGGGCTGTGGCTGTGCAGACCTTTGCTCCTTGAGTGGCTACCCAGGGAAGACAGGAGTAAAAAAGATGGGAAAAAAGATTGGAGCTTGCTCTTCCTTCAGCTCAGAGGTGGTTGCACAGATCCTACCACAGAAAATCCTTGGGAAGGGAGGACCAGTCTCAATCCATAAGACATCACCTTCAAGGCGTCTCCTTCAAGACATCTCCAGGGAGCAACTCAGCAGTGGGGAGATCTGGCAGCTGCCCCCTCCAGCAGGATCTTCTCATGCACTGGAGCTCAGAAAACCCATGCAAGACTTTGGCAGCAAGATACAGAGTACAAGACGACCAGCTGCCGACTCCCACCTCACCTCCTGATTTGACCCTGCTGCTGAACCAGGGGCAGCCTGATGGCTACAGACCAAGTTCTTGGTGTCAGTAGGCCAGTGCCAGTGGGACAAAGATGCTCACTGGGCAACGCTTCCCTTTGCATAATCCCAGGACCTCCCCATGCAGTGCCACCCTCCCCAGCAGTTAGCAGTTGTGCCAGCCCATGGCATTGTGACATTACAGGAATGCAGGAGACCACTGAAACCACCAAGACCCTCAGGTAGCAGCTGCACAAGCTGGCTTGCCACATCCTTGGCCCTGTCCAATGGCCAGAGCAAGGACGTGACACCCTGCCAGAGCTGGTTCTGCTGCTGTGCCCAGCAGTGACAATCGGAGCGAAATATCCAAGCCCAACTCTTTAGTCTCAGAGGCAGGGCCAACCTCACAGCTATTATTATTTTAAGCTGTTTTTTTGCAGACTCAGCAGATGACACTGCATCAGATTGCACTGACAAAAGCTCATCTACGTGGCTGGAAGGGGAGGGGTGGTGGAGGAACTGGCCCAGAGCTGCTGCTAGGGAGCCTGACGCAGGGTCCCCCACATGAGAAAGTCCAACACCACTTGCTGTCTAAAGCTGGGAAGACTTCCCTAGCCCTCCTTCTGGCATGGCAGAGGACTACTCCACTGTGAGTGCGTTGGCAGTGGCATTCCAGGGAAAGCACTGAAATGGCCAGGGTGCAGGGCAGCAGCTGCTCACAGCATCCCTGGATGTGCTGTGGGACTATGCACTCCCTGAGTGGGGCAGACAGGAGCACACACAGCTACTGACAGCATCACTCAATCTGCTTTTGCTCCCATGGATCCTGCCATCCCTCTCTGAAACCAAAAGACAGCCATGGGAAAATGTCAGAGTGAGTGGCCTTTGTAGCACCTTTGGCCAAGTGGGGCTGGTGCCCACAGCAGGTGCCCCAACAAAAAGCAAAGAGGAGAAGAGCTGAGTGAGCACTGTGAAAACGCAGGACCTCAAAACACTGGGAAACAGCTACAACTAGACTCTTCATTGCAGCACTAAATGGACAGAGCTCCCAGAAAGCAATTCCCAGGCTTGCTTTTACGCAGCACGCGATTAAGAATTAAAGCGACCCAAACCTGAAGATGTGTTAAAATAAATGACCCAACTGCCCGGGAGGCAAGCAGAGCTGTCATGGTTTTTTCATGCCCATTACATAAGCGTGGGCGACCTGGGGAGCAGAAGGGGGCGACTGTCCCTGCCTGCAGCCAGCTCAGGTGCATTGTCCAGTGCCCAGGAATGCTCAGATGGCTGGTTCCCGTATCTCACAGGCACGGGAGCACGTGGGCTGGCAACAGCAACTAGCATTTTGCGTTACTATAGCACTGCTGCTCTGCGCCTACAGCCATTGTGGTCCCTTCCTGTATGAATACATCCAGGCTTCAACAGATCTTGCTGAGCAGATGCTCTTAGGCAACACCACTACAAGCTACAGCAACCTGGTATTTAAGCTCTTCACAGTCCCAATATATAACAGATGACGATGAGATCAAGGAAGATGTATATGACAAAGAGAAAAACAAGCCCAGCTGCAATTAAAAGCTGTGAGATTCAGCTCTGCACTGACAACAGTGGGCCAGCAGCTCAGTGGCAGCTTGGCCCTTGCCCAGATGCAGCAGGGTTTCTTGCGTTCTCCCCAAGGCACGGCGTGACATCCTGGGACAAGATCCTTGGGGATCAGCCCCTGGTAAGGGGAAGAGGCATGCTGAGACTTAGTGGTTCAGCACCAGGTGGGCACAGGTCAGTCCCTCTCTGTCTGCTCAGGCAGCAGCACTGGGGACAACAGGACCCCCACCTTTGTGAGAGCTGATGCTGATCAAAGATGGGGCCCGTGCACAAGCCACAGATACCTGTGATGTCTGTCTGGGCGTCCTCAGCCTCAACTGCAGCAGCCCTGCTCTTCCTCTCCAGTTCTTTCATTTCAGGCACGTAGAAGTCTCCCTGGCGGGCAAGGGGGCACACAAAGTAGATGCGGTCCTGCTTGTAGATCTCGATCCGGGGGTGGGCACACAGCTTCCTCTCCTGAAAGACAGCAGGCAGCCATGAGTCAGGGATGTGCCCTTGCCCCTCATCCCAGCAGCCCCCTTGCTGGCCTGGCTGTATCATAGACTGATCCACTCTGCCCAGAGATGTGGAGGTCCAATGAGGAGCAGTGGATCCCACCCCAAAACCACAGTGCTGCTTCCCCTGTCACAACAGCTTCCATGTACCAGGCCAGGCAGGTTTGATGCTGGGGTTAAGCAGTCAGCCAGGCTCAAGGAGGAGACGCCAAAAACCATGGGAGATTCATTTCCCCCAGCCCAGCTTGGCTTTAGTGTACTCATTTTGGGCTGTAGCAAGGAGTTTTGGGGAGCCGGGCAGCTGCCTTGCACAGATCTGCCAAATCAGTTCCTCCCAGCAGCACGGCCCCACGAGCAGGCGTAGCACTTCTCTGCTAATTCATATAATCCAGAGCCGACAGCTCAGGCACCTCCTTTCAGAACAACAAGGGCAGAGGGAGTGGGAGATGAATCTCTGGCATTTCAGACAAGCCCCTCTCCTCCTCTTCCTCACCCCACCTTCCCCTGGCAGCACTGCTCAAGACCTCAGACCTCCAGTCTGCCAGTGACCCACAACTGGAGCATGTCCCCCGGGCTGTGCAGCCCATGCCGAGCCAGGGCTGTGGGGACTCTCAGGGTGCTGGGGCTGGACCAAGGAGCAGCTGGACCCCTCTTGCCACCCCCTCCTCACCCGCCCGCCCGCCAGCTGCTCGCTGACAGAGGGGGCGGCTGATTACAAGCCGGGTGAGAAAGGAGACTGTCTCTTCAGAGGGTTTTCTTTTTCTTTCTTTACCCTTTTGTAATCACTGACAGCTTTTATTTAACCCTGTAACCACTCTGATTATCCTCCTCCTCCTGCTCCCTGTCCCAGCTATTCTCTTCCTCCCTCTTGCCCCAACTATTCTCTTCTTCCCTGACCCAACGATCTTCCTCTTCCTTCCTGCTTCAAGTATCCTCCTCCATCATGACCCGCTGGTGTGGCTTGCCCAGACATCCTCCAGCAGAGTTCCCTTCCCTCTGGGACTCTCTGCAGCCAGGACAGGCCACACTATAAGGATGAGCTCTGCGAACACATCAATCATGACCTCAGAAAAGCCTGTTTCATTCCTGACCCCCTTCACCTCTGGGGATGGACCAATGCGATTAAGAATTATTTATTTCCCAGACAAATGCCATCACCAGGCAGGATCCACAATGTGAACCAACACTGACCCTCTTCCCAGTGCTGGCAGCAAGGATACCTGAAGAGCTGCCTCCATGCTGCTAGGATGCTGCACAAGCAAGACACGGAGAAAATCCCACATGAGCATTTTCCCAGCAAAGCCTGAAGGAGCTGGCAGTGCGGAGCCTCAGTTTACCCAGAAGCACCACAGTGGCAGAAACACGACCCCAGGGGACTCTTTACCCGTCCCTTCTCAAAGCCTTGGAACCCGAATTTTGGTGCATTCCTCCTTCAACCAAGGAGGAACCACATTCATGATCCTGGTGCAGCAGGGACACACAGGGATGCAGACAGGCTTCCAAACCGCTTGGAGCCCAGAGTTCCCACTCATGGGCAGGTGAAACACTGGGGCCTGCAGATCAAAACTGTATTAAATAAAAACAAGCCAGGCTGTTTTTAGCAGCAGAGCAGAGGCGGCTCATCTCACTCCTGCTTTTTCAGCAGCAACGCAGACAAGAACCCTCCCCGCTGCTCTGCCCCTTGCTCCACCAACCACAAGCCCATCCGCCAATCTTCAGCTCGGCTCCTTATTTTAGGTTACTGCAACACACATCAGAGATGGGCATCTCCAAGATTTGCAGGGTTTTTTCGAATGCATCCAGCTGGCTCTCCACCACTTAATGCAGACGGGGACAACTCAAAGGATCTTCAAGCAAAGAGATCTTCACTAAATTCGTAAGAGGTCTCTAACCAGTCTAAAACCTCTGGTCTCCACCCTGTTCTCCAAGACATCCCAAGATGACTTTCCAAAGCCCATCCTGAGACTCCAAAAGAGCAGATCTCTCTAAAATTTATCTGGGCTACTACAACTGCCCTTCCAATTACACAGCCATAATACGTAGTGACTCTCCCAAAGCACAAACAATACCCCCCAACCCACATGAAATACGGCAATCTTGGCTTTTTAAGGAATAAAAATGCACATCTCTGTGAAGAGCAGGGTTCTGGACTGGCTCTTGAACTAAATGCTGCTTCACATTCACTGATTATCCTGTAAGAGAGATGAGGATGCTCCATCCTGCCAGAGTGGGAAGCAGGTTTGTGTTCCTGAAGCCAGAAGAGCCCAGACACCCTGCAGCCAAAGCCCATGGCCGAGGACCACATTGGTGGAATGACACTCACTATCAATATCCACACCTGCCTGACTATGGACAGCTACAATACTTGGCTTCTTCCCATTTCATCAGAGTTTTCCCCAAAGGAAATTGAGAGAGCCCAGAGCCTGAGAGTGCTCATTCATGCCTATACAAGTCGAGTTGGGAGCCAGGCTAGTGAGCTGGTCTCAGCTTCTGCACTTCTTCCCAGAGAAACCCAGCTCCCGGCAGGGCTGCTGCAGAGCTCAGCACTGGCAGGGGGGCTCAGGAGAAGACGACATCCCCAAGAAGGGGCAGGGAGGTGGCAGCTGAGAATGCTGTCCTATCCAGCCTGGGCTAAAGGGATGAGGTAAAAGACTTGAGGAAAGGGCTGAGGCAATGATATGGGGAGCCATGACAGAATGGGATAAGGGGATCATCCGAAAAACTGGACAAAGGGGTCATCCAAAGGGGGCCAGGGAGATCAGCCTTGTGATCACACCAAAGGAGATTAGGAAGCAGGTGGAAGCCAGGCACACACAGTGCAGCAAAGTGCAACCAAGAGGCTTCCATCAGGACAGCAGAGTCCAAAGGCGAAGGCATAAGCAGAGAGCAAATTAGCAAAGGCTCAACAACATGGCAAAACAACAGAGAGGCTCAACAGGCAATGCTGCACTGCCGCTGAGGAGGGAGCCCTCGCTAGCTGTGCTGCTAAGCCAACAGATGGAGCAGCAAGGGGGATGTGGAGTTTGCAAGGCAGAGCCCTCAAGTCAAATTCAATGCAGTCTCACACGGGCGGAGGAGCTCAGCAAGAGGTGAACAGTGGGACACCAACAGCATCAGGGCCAGGCTGCTGGCTAGGACAGCAGGACCTGTAAGTAGAGCAGAGAAGGGGACTCATCTCTTCACAAGGTCGTGCAGTGTTACCTCCCTCCTCAGCCTCCACTAGGAGCTCTCCCTTTCTTACGGCCAGCAACAACGGAGGGGACAGCGGAGGACACAAAGCTATGTCTATGTAAGACACTCCACTGGGCACCTGAAGCATGGGATTCATTGCATGAAATCCATATAGCAAATCTACACATACACAGCAAAGGCAAATGCATCCAGAGCCCACAGGTTCAGTCGCAACAGGCACAGCAGCTCTGGAATACTCCTGCTATGTCAGACCTACTGCTTCCCATGAAGCCAACTTCTTGCCCACCTGAGGAACGTGGTGGGCTGCTTCTCACCTTCTTGGAAAAAAGGGTTTATGTAAAGGAAGACTCTTGCACTCCTATTTCCCAGGTGAAACAGTACCTCACCCAGTCTTTACTCCAGGTTGTTTCCAAACCACCAACCACCACTGACTCCCTGTAGGACTTCCTTCAGGTTGTTCTCATCCCTCTAGGAATGGAGCATCCCCCGGCCTTATGCAACAGGAAGGACAACCAAAACAGCATTTTAGGAGACCTTCCCCAGCAGCAGGAGGTGGCACCTCTTCGGCAGCACAAACTTTCTTTCTCCTACTTGTCCATAAGGAACAGACCCCATCATCTGCCCATGGAATGGCTTGGGCACAGCCTCCCAGACAGCTGACCCAACTTCGCTGGGCATGCAGGAGAGCAGCCCCAAGGCTACAGGACATGACAAGGTGTCTGAGACATGACTTGTAGTCATTCAAATCCCAGCAGAACTGTGGAGAGGCAGAAGGAGGTGGCAGGGTGCTCACGTCATGCTGTGCCCCTCACCACCTGCTGGGAAGCAGAAGGTGAGCTGGGGCACTGCGGGACCGGCTTTGTCACTGTCAGGCTTGTCTGCTCAGGAATTCAAATGTCACCAACTGGATCTGCTTCATCTCCCACTGCTGGAGGAATTCACCTTGTTAGGAGACCACAAATGAGCTTTGCGGATGCTCTCTGGATCCTCGCCATGCCCGGGCATGCTGGCAATCAGACTCCAGCTGATCCCAGAATACTTCTAGAGTTGGTGGGACTGCAGTGGGGAGGCAAGTGCTGTCCTCACCCTGCTTCTGACTACAAGCCCTCTGTCCTCATATTTCCCCTTGACTCCTCACCGTGACCTCCTGGCATGGCTCATCAGGTGATGGTTAAGCCAGACCAGCCTGCTCAAACATGTTTCAGGGCTGATGGCTGTGGGAGCAGTTGGGGAGAGGTTTTCCTGCAACCACCGAGCTTCCTGCTGGAGCAGGGCTGGGGGGCTGACCTCTCTGTGCAGCCCAGCAGCTCCTGGCAGAGACAACCACTTCATGCCCCAGCCACTGGTGTGCCATATGTACACAGCCATCACCTGTGCCCTTCACTCAACCCTGCCAGAGGACATTCTGTCTGCAACATGTGAAAAACATGCCTAAAAAACCCAGCCAGGACTGGAAAACCCATGGGGAGCAAGCAACCGGTCACCCAGCAGATACAAAACCTCTTCTCCTTTAGGGCAACAAGGCAGCCCACTAAGCTGCACCCCCAGCGCCCAGAGAGGGATGTATCCTCCAGAGATCAGACACTGCCAAAAAGCTGGGACAGGCTGGATCCTGCCTGGAGCCACTGGGAAAGTCGACAGCGTAGGATACAGTCCAAGGATCAACTGCTCTCTGCGTAGTGCCGACCAAGGGAAAAACTTCCCAGAGGAGCCGATAAACACATTGTCCAAGCCTGCACTGGCAGGACCCGGCTCAAGGAGAAGCTGTGGGATGTTAACAGAGGTCGTCAAAGCCAGTTCAGCACGATGTGCCCAGAGTTGCCACTCACTCCTGTTCTTATGTTCCTATGCCACCATCATGGGGAAGCAGAAGGGTGCTGAGCACATGGCTCCATCCACATCCTGCTGTGACATGGGAGCAACAGCACCACATGAGAGGTTTTTCCATAGGCAGTTGGAGTCAGTCCCTTCCATTTATTATGCCTCCACACCTGAAGGAGGAACAGATTGTGGGTGTGAACTTGTGCCCATCAATGTGGGTTGCTGTCTGTCAGGGGGGCTCACCAGCATCCTCCCAGCCAGCCAAAGCACCATCACACCCTCACTGCCACGAGTGCCCCCTCACCTGTGCTGCTGGCACGTGGGCTGCTCTGGTTAGTGCTGGCAAGTCAGCTGGCACTTGTCAGTGTGGGGAGACCCCCAGGGGACCCACCAGCCCTGTCCTCACACGCCAGCAACTCCTGCCTGCTCAGACAACACAACTCCCCCTCATCCTGCTTCCCGCTGGAGGCATCCATCCTCTTCTTCTCTCAATGATGGGGTCGGACGCTTCAGTCCCAGGGATTTTAAAGAAACAAGAAAACTGCTTGGAGCTGAACAGCCCTAAATCAGTTGCTAAAATTAAAAGCTGAAACTGAGCTGCCAGCTAGGACTGGAGGGAGCTCACTGTGTGCCACATCCTCCTTGCTTCCTCACACACTCCACGCTCGGTGTGTCATCCCCGCTTATCTTAGAACACGGGTGCTAGGTAGTCCAGAGAGGCTTTGCAATTCAGCTTGCACAGCACTCAGCGTCCTTTGGGGCTCTCACAGTTCAGCCAGGGGACAGACTCCATACTGGGTCATCCCTCTGTCCCATACCCAGACTAGGGATGCCCCTGTTTCCATTTCTCCTTACCCAGACAGCAGCTTTGAGGTTATACACTGCTCCCATCCCACATCTGAGCTGATGAAAGCAAAAAATTATAGAGGTAACCCTTCCTCCCTGGGTTTCAAACTCAGTTTCAATGTGTGTTGGCAGCCCAGAAAGCCAAGTCTCCTGGGCTGCACTAGAAGCAGTGTGGACAGCAGTCTGAAGGAGGGGACGGGGATTGTTCCCCCTCTGCTCCACTCTTGCGAGATCCAACCTGGAATACTGCCTCCAGCTCTGGGGTGTCCAGCATGAGACAATCATGGACATCTTAGAACAGGTCCAGAGGAGGACACAGACACAGTCCAAGGGCCAGAGCACCTATAGAAACAGGCTGAGAGAGTTGGATTTGTTCAGGCTGCAGAAGACTCTAAGGAGATCTCATTGCAGTTTTCCAGTACCTAACGGGGGCTTGTAAGAGATGGAGATTTTTTTAGCAGGGCCTGTAGCGATGGGGAAAGGGGCAGTAATTTTAAACTAAAAGAGGGAAGGTTTAGATTGGACCTAAGGAATAAATGCCTCGTGATGAGGGTGGTGAGGCACTGGCACAGACTTCCCAGAGAAGCTGTGGATGCCCCATCCCTGGAAATGTTCAAGGCCAGGCTGGATGAGACTTTGAGCAACCTGCTCCAGTGAAACGTGTCCCTGCCCACAGCAGGAGGGCTGGACTAGATGACTTTTGAAGGTCCCTTCCAAACTACATCCTGACTCTGATCCTCCCTGCTGAGCTGCACCCTGACCATGGGAGACACAGATGAAGCTTGGGTGCCCAGGGCTGCTGCCAAGGGGCAGAAGTCAGGCAAGTGCTGGGAAGGAGCCATCAGCCCAAGAGATGGTTTGGGTGGAAGGGAGGACACACTGCTGGAGAGAGAGGCAGGCAGACATGCTTTACACCAGTAATACCTCCAGCACCAAGGAAACCCCAACATCTCAGCTTGAGCTCAAGCAAGGTGTACGTGGAGCTGGGCAGGCCCTGCCTCCTGGTGCGATGACACTCAGAGCCAGCTCCAGCACACAGCACAGCCAACACCAGGCTGCCAAGGGCTGCAGAACAGCTGCTGCTTCCCAGCCTGGAGAAACTCACATTTTAGAGGTGGTGAGGCTGCTCCCACGCACGTGCACTTTACTTTCAAATCCTCTGGGCTGCAAGGTGTTTCAGAAACAGAAGGTGATATTATTGCCATCAAGAAAAGGCTGTTTCCGTCAGCCAGCAGGAAGAACGAGCGGCACCACCAGCACTACAGCAGTGGAAAACAGTCTCAACAAAGGATAACAAATCCTCCAGGTAGCAGAATGCAGCACCTGACAATTAGCACCTCCCACGCCACCAGCATCCCTCCCTGCCCTCAGCACTACCACACTTCCCCCTTCCCACAGCAGGTCCCCATCCTGCTTGCAACCAGGACACACCACCCTGCCCACACGGCAGCGCCATGTCTGCGGGACAGGCAGGTGAAAATCAGCCTCAGAGATCCTCTCCCCAGCAGTGAGAGGGCGTGGGAGTGCATTTGGACCATGAGAGCCGTGAAACACCGGGTTTCATGGCTGGGAGAGTTTTTCATTTTCACCTCGGTGAAGGCAGCCCGCCATGCAATTTACACCTCGCCCGCCTGCGCTTCCCGAGGCCGAATCACCCAGCTGCTCCCATGGCTCCTCCAGGGCTGGAGCTGCCACACTGAGAGGCAAAGGAATGAGCCCAGGTAAGTTGATGGGCTTGTGAGGTTCCAGCACCCTGAGAAGGCTGGCAGGGACCAGGCACAAGTTCCCATGTCACTGCTGGAAGCTGCTGTCAGAGTTATGAATGCATTTTTCCTCTCTGGGACGGTGGAAAAGTCCATCCTGTGCTCCCACAAAAGGGAGCAAGCTCCAGCCCAGCCTTGCTGCAGGCACAGATATGCTCTGGACCTCCTTCCCTTTCAGCACCTAACTGAGCTGCAAGAGAAATCCTGAGGCACACACAGGAGCATCACCCCTCATCAGAGATAAGAGGAGCAGCAAGTCCCAGTGAGACAAAACCTTTCAGAAAGTAGCCAGGAGCAGTCAGAGCCCCCACTGTGGGGGAAGGACAAGCTCTGGATAAAACTTGTCCAGACATACTCAGGTACATTAGTCCATGTGCTTCCAGGGATGTATCTTACTGCTCCCAACCATGAGAATGTCACCCGCAGAATAAGGAGCAGATGGTGCAAACACACACAATTCATGGGGCTTGGGTCCCCCCCTGGTGTTATGATTATTTGGCAGTAATTAGTCCTGGAGCAGAGAATTTCAGAAGCAAAGCAAACTTTTGCATTAAAAAAGAAAAACTTTCCTAAAGACTCAGTGCTTTCCACGTCTCCACGTCACCTTGTTCTTGATACCCGCCATGGGTAAGTGAAGCCAGCTGGGCAGGCAGTTCTCACCAGCTTCCCAGAGTTCCTTTATATGTTCTCACACTCTTCCTCCTACCCCACATCCCATTTTCTCCTCCTGTGACAGCCACACACTAGCTCTCTGAAGGGGACTTTGGTTTTAACCACTTTGAAAGCTCAAGCACTGGATTTTCATTGTAAGACAATAAATCTGTGTAAATTCACATACTCTCTTCTCCCCTGAGGAACCAGTCTTGTGTTCCTGCCCCAGTTCCTAGGATCTCCATCACTATGGGAGCACACAAGTCAACAGCTGCACAGAAAAGGACATGGATGAGACTGCAAGAGAGGAGGACCACAGCTGGAGAGGGCTGCCTCTGCTTCGGAGAGCAGATCTCCAGGGACCAACACTCCCCTCCCTGCCCTCAGAGGATGCTTCTTCAGCATTAATCGCAAAGCTGAAGGGGTTGATGCAATGATCTCTGCCATCACAGATGACTGGAGCGATGCTAAATCGCTTTGCCTGCTCTGCTGCTTCGGTGAGGCTGCCAGGAGCAGCAGCTGTGGCAATTTCTTTGTCTCCAGGCAGGGTCTTTTAGGAAAAGGATTATAATCCAAAATGTTCTCCTGTCTGTCCTGCGCTGGTCAGGCAGCCCACCACACTGCAGTCCCCTACCCGAGTCAGGACACCATGTAGGTAAAAAGAGCTTATTTAAAACATGTCTTCATTAGGCTGTTCTCAGGGGTTGTAAACCCTAATCCAGAGTCATCTGCCCCACCCTGCCCAGAGAAACCCAACAGCAGGTGATTTCTTGTGGTGAGAGACCTTCTTCCACTGCTAACTTGGAGGGATGTTACTAACCCACCTTGATGGCTTTCTCCTGGGCCACCACCCCCTTCCACAACAGGGATGTCCACTGGGGGCTTTTCATTCCCAGCTTTCTCACACACATCCTCTCCTGCAACAACAGGTCCTCTGATGAAATCCTTGTGCAGCAAAGCCAAAGCAACAGAGATGGAGCTGGAGCAACACTGCCTGGTGCCCACAGTATGTCGGAGTTCTCAGTCTCCTGAGCCAAGGACCAGGCAGCCCCTTCCAAATCTCAACCCCTTTCTCTTGCTCTTTGGACTACAGGCATCTCCAGCTGCTCTTCCACAGCCTGTTTGTCATCAGGACAAACTCAGGACATGTGTCACATTAGTGTCCCCGGGAAGAAAATGGCGCAGTGGCATAAATACCCTGCCATCCCTTCCTACCTCCTTGAACAACCTTGTCTTTCTGCAACGCCCCCGGCTCCCAGGCTACATGGAATACATTTCACGATGAGCTAAGCTCAGCCTCACACCATTCCTTCACAGCTAAGAAAGCCTAAAAGGGAAGCTGAAGAACCTAACCTCACTGAACTTGCACAGATAAAGCCATCAGCAGTCCAGGGCAAAGCCACGATGCAACTGCCTGATTCCTAGACGAAACAGTCCTTCCCTCCCCACCACAGGCACTTACTGTCAGGCCTCATTTGGAAGTCAAGGAAAGTCACTGGAAGAGGAAGACCAAGTGAGTTTCAGCCTGGTTTTCTGAGGATGAATAGGCAAGATGATTATGACATCCGTAAGCATGTCTCAAGTACAACACATTGGCAAATCTCATGTCAGAAAATAAGTTTCCAGGACAGGAAGATCTTCCAAGCTATCAGCTAAGTGCAGCCCATAGTGAAGAAAGATTGCTGAGCGAAACTCAGGCTTCATTTGGATGACAAGGATCCTGCCCAGGCTCTCGGCTGTAGTACACACTTCCCGTGGGTGACGGCTCACCCCAGCTCACTGCTTCTCCTTCCTTTGTCCCAGGGACAGACATCCCCAGAGCCCAGGAAAAACCCAGCAAACCAGAGCCCAGGAAAAGCTCCTTCCTGAATGTTTATAACTGAAAAAGAGGCATTTCCCCACAGGTTCCCAGGAAAGCTGCCTTCAAACCCCCACGTCCAAGAGCTCGCACCTCTCCCCCAAAAGGGGGCAACCCTGCAAGGCAAAGAGCTAGAAACTCTGGCAAACCCCATCATGATGACAGTTCCTCCGGTGAGCTCGGCTAACGAAGCCCCCAGAGCCTCAAGACACCGCACGCCAGCGGCGGTGACGATTCGCCCGAGGAAATCCCCAGCGCAAACAAACAGCGCTGGCGGGCAGAGAGCGAACGGCACAGAGACGGGCAGGCTGCCTGCAATGCGGGAGGAGGTGGGAATGCAGGAGAGAGGCAAGGAGAGGGGTAAGGGAGGTGAACAAGCTGTACCAGGCAGCTTCGTCAGAGGCCTCAGCGTGGCTCCAGGTGTCCTCAAGCCACGACACACCATTTTGGCGGAGGCATGCGCTGGCCAACCTCTCCATCCAGCCTGCTCAGAGCGGACGTGGGGAGGCGAGGTGAGGCTGGGTGCCTGGCCTTCCTCCGCAGCCCTCACCACCTCCTCCTCCTCAGCCCACCAGGGACCCTGGGGCAGAGTCCCAGGGGGCTCATCACCCCGGTCTGGAGAGGAGAGCGCCTGCTGAGCACGCCAGCACAGTGCGCCCGGTGCGCAGGCAGGCAATGGCTGGCAGTGCCAGCAGGGACACAAACCAAGTGCCTCCAAACCCAGGCTCTTCTGCCGGCAACAGAGGCAGCAGGGGAGGGGAGCAGCTGCTTTCAGCGACCTTTGTAGTCTGGCGACTGCTCCTCTGCCAGCACTGGATCATGAGTTTGACTGCGCAGATCAATCAGGAGGTGAAATCAAAGCAGTTAGGCAAGGACAGAGCCCAGCCTTACTCTGCCCTTCCACAAGCTTGTGGCTTTCTGGGTCCCATATGTTCCCAGAGGTGCTCGATGAGCCGGTAACACTCCAGAGATGCACCATGCCATTCAGCTTTCCAGATCTTTTCCTACTGTGGAGCCAACTCGCCACCTCCATCACTGCTCTGCTCTCCCAGGTACTTCAAACCATAGACAACCCTGTGTAATGTCATTGATGGCAGCACATCAGGAGATGCTGCAGCCTCCAGAGCTGCCCCAGATCCACATTAGGGCCCTTTGAGACCTAGAGAACATCCCTCCTCTTCCCAGTGCTGTGATGTCCTCCCTCAAGACCTGAATACCTGGAGGATGGGGAGGACTCTGGGGAAGCATTTCTGCACCTTTGTTCCCATCTGCCCTTCCCATGCAGCTTGTCATGGGCAGAAAGCGTACTCTGCCTGCTGCAGCTCTGTCCCAGGAAGGCTGCTGGGTCTCGGATAGCAAGAAGAAAGGGATGTGGACACCGGTCCTGTGTCCCAGGATACAGCATGAAGTCAGTTACCACGAGACACAGCTTTCCAAGAAAACTGGCGAGGGCTTCTCAGGATCGCAAGAACTGAGCAAGGGAGGGAGAAGTGAACACACACAGCACCTAGATAAATGTGAGGGAGGAGGAGGAAGACCCAAGAACAGAGAGAAGCCAATGGCTGTGCTCCTCCACTGTGAGCCCACAGCATCAGGCAACTCCTGCACCACAGCAGCCACTTCTGCTTGGTTCATCTCCTGAACTGCAAAGTACCACAGCGAGTCTTTCTCTGACACTGACCTCTTGATAAGCTTTCGCCAACTCACCGTCTGGTTACTGTATCACTGGGCGGACCTTACCCCAAGCTGTGAATCCGCACAGCGTGAAAAGCAGAGCAGCTGGCCACAGCAGATGATAGATATCTACCTTCCTGCATGTCAAGGAGCTGCCATCAGCTCCCGGCAGAAATAAAACCCAGAGGAGTAGATGAGAGTAAACGGCTGTCCAGTGACAGGGTGAAAATGCAGGTGTCCACAGTGGGAACGAGGCCATGGTTTTCCTCTCTCCAGCCTTCCCAGGGTGCCTTATAACCACACACGGTAGGAACAGAGCCAATCAGCAAATGTATGAAGCCAGCAGACAGCTGCAGAAAGGGCAGTTCTGTGATCAGCCATGGAACATCCTCTTCATACCCACAGGGCCAGGACACTCCTCTGAGTTTCATCTGAAAGGCAACAGCCCTCAGTGTCACACTGGGACTGGGACTCCTCGACCAACCACTCTCCCAGTTGCCTTAGAATTCTGTCTTTGACCTTCAAGCAGCACTTTTACCTTAGGATCCATCCAACAGAGCTGTGAAGGTAAGGGAAATAGACACTGTAGCAGCTTTAAATATACCAGGAGGTCTTCAGGTAGGTGATGTGTGGAAGGGGGGAACAGATGCAGAAGTTTTCAGTGGTCGCAGTATCACAGTATACTGGTCCTGTGATGTAAATGTGTGTCCATCCTCAAGTTATCACTGTGATAAGCAGTCAGAATCAGGAAAGCAGGGCAGTTACCAACTTGCTCTCCCCACTGCACTGGGTTCTGTCAGCTCCCTTCATATAGCAACAGTGTTGCTATAATTCCTCACATTAGAAGATGAACAGGCAAAACCATCCATCTGTGGAGTGAGCACCCAGCAGTCATCATATAAGCCGCCAAAAAAAAAAATCACCCCAATTACTCTATAGTGCCAGAAAGTCCCAGGCATCCTTCCGCTCTGAGCCTTTGAAATGTAAAGCTGCACTGTTCGGTGTCATATAATTTGGAGCTCAGTTTCAGATAAGCAGAGCCTCACTGAGCTTGAGGAGGAACGCAGCCATGCGAAATGTACATATGCACAATCCAGATGTCAGTGGCCTGGAAGCCAAGCACACCCCAAACCCTACCATGGATCCATTTTGTGTCCCTACTGTCTCACTTTTGCCATCCCAGTGCCAGAGGAGCCTCATGCTGTCCCAAAAGCTGTATCGAGGCCCTGCTCCAAGTCAGTGCAGAAACTTCTTTCCTTCCAGTTTCCTTCTGGTACCCAGGAGAGGTGATTCTTCATCATCATCTCCCTTCTTAAACAGGTTTGTTGCTCTCCTCTGTGCTGGAGGCACACCCTTTTTCACACTACAGCCCCAGCCCTGCTACCACCCTGGCACTCTACCTAAGGGAGAACTGATCAACAGTGCCAGCAGAAATGCATCTGCTCAAGCCAGGCATGAGCCTCCACCTCCTCACGCTCACCACAGCATCGAGAAGTCCAGGAAAAGCAAACACTGGGTGGGCTGGGGACAAGGAAATGGAATGGTGCCTTGGCACAGCTGGAGGCACTGGTCCATCAGGTGCTCATCCACTCTTGAGGATAACGAGTGTCTTCGGTGTCTTACCACCACTAGGCACAGCACCAGGTCCTGAAATAAATCAGCTCAAGGGTGACAGAGAACAAGCACGGACTCATTGCTGAGCCAGTCCCCAGGGAGCTCAGTCTCCTCTGCCCGCTGTGGTCTGACAGGAGGGGAACAAAGGCCTTTCCTCACTCCAATGCAATTGCGCAAAACTAGATGCATCCCCCATCTGGGGCCAGATGATTACCCACTCAGCACACTGGCCACAAAGGCAAAGAGGCTTGCCATGGCTTGTGGCTCACTCGGAATGGAGTAGGGAAAGCAGTGCAGGAAGCTCAGACATCCCTTCCACGCTGTAGACTTCCATCAGCTGCCTCAGGGTAGCTGTAATCTGGAGTAATCCCTGCCAGCCCCAGGCAGAGGTGGTGGAGCTACTAACTGCCAACATTTCAATTAAAGGCTCCGATTTTCCCTGGCTTGGCTGAAGCACAGGCTGGAATAAACTGCCACATTGAGGAAAAGAAAAGGCACAAAAGGAGTCCTGGAGCTGAGGGCTCAAAGACACTCCAAAAGTCTACAAGATAATAATTAAGCACAGCTCAACCTGCCTCTTTCAAGGAGCTCCAGACCAGGCTGTAAGCTGCTCCAGAGACTGCCAGCGGCTGAGGCAGTCAGATACCACAAAGATGAACTTAGTCCTGGCAAATCCAGAGGAGCTCAGAGGGGCAGGATTTGGCAGCATGATTTTCCACAGCCTGTTGGGACAACCTGAGTTCAGGACTGGGTGTTTGCTCCTCAAAGCAGAATGGGATGTACTGGTTGTATGTAGGTGTGCAGCAAACCATTGCACCTCATTGTACCCTGCACCCACTCCTCAAAAACTGAGAGTCCCTATGGGTCAAGGCAGAAAGACAGCCACCAAGCAACAGCACAAACAGAGGAAAAGCACATGCTGAGCCTGTGAAAGCCTTCCCAGAATGTGAGCAGCTTCACAGATCTCCACACCTGCCACAGTTGTGAGGATTGGCAGCTCTGGACACCTCCAGCCAGCTGCCTCTGCCCAGGGCCACCAGCACACAGTGACATCAACTCAAACAGCAACCACAGGGCAGCAGCAGCAGCTGCTGCAGGCAGGCAGAGATGACAGGGGGTTGTGTGTGTGTATAGATGTCTCCCTGTTGAAAGGAGACCCCAAGGGACTTTCAGTGTGACCCTCTGCTTTGGAGCAAACAGCTGGACTCCTGCCCCACTGGTGCTTCAGCCGCCAGGTGCAGCCCCAAAGCCTGTGCCTTGCCTACAGCACATAAGCTCTCAGCATAAGATGGAGCAAGATTTTGTTCTTTCATCCCTGTGATCCGATCACCACCCAACCTCACGACTCATCCATCCATATTTTGACTCGATGCAGAAATGTTTTCACTTTCCCACTGTCCCCAAAGTGGGGCCTTTCCTATCATTTTATTCCTAACTAGAATCAAAAAGTGCAAGTTAGTCATAGCACAATGGTCCCTTTTCTAGAGGTAAAAATGCCACTGCTTTCAAATGTATTATCTGCCTACTCCACAGGTTTCAAAGTGGGAGCTTCACAGCCAGGGAAACTAGGCCAACACCGTTTGTTGGAAAAGAGCAATATTTCTAAGACGGTGATTCACATTTGATCGGTTTCATTTTGCTGCTTCTCAAGCCTGGCACAGCTGGCAAGGTCTGGCTCAGAGAGCTATGGGGAAGAACCTGTCCAGACAAAACTCACTAGGACACAGCTAAAATAATTACAGAGAAGCAGATCAATCTTATCCTTGAATTAACTGACTAGCTGTCAAGAAGGGAAGACCCCAAGGTTTGGGACACTGTCGCTGCTGGAAAGCGCTGGACACATCTCCAGTGCCTGACAATGAAAAACCTTTTGAGCTGACTGTATCCTCTGGGACTCTCTATAAATACATCTGGGGAGAGCATACGTTCAGACTGAGTCGATAAAGAGATGTGACAGAAAAGCACTGTAGTATTTTACTGTCCCTCCTTGCCCAAGGCAAACCATTTCAGTTCTTTCTCTCCCTTGGACAGCTGTATGAAATATCCCTGGCTTCCTCCATGATCAGTAATCATTGCTGCAAAGGCAAGGGGGGAGCAAATTTTTGTGTCTGAGCAGATTCATCTCTGTGATAATTTTGCAAGGTTGGATAAGTCAGTACAAGGCTGCTCTCCCAGCTTTCCAAAGCAGTGGCTGGGAGAGTAAGGTGGCTTTCCGCTACCTCAGGATGAAAATTCCCCCTGGCAGGACCACCAGCTGACAGCCAGTACTGGGTCAAGCTTTGGGCCATCAGGGATGCCCACATAGTTTGTCGTGCATGGGAAGGCAGGTGCTTGAAGGTTGCTCTTCTACCAGGAGCTGCCTTTGGAAATGCTCCTGGGAAAAGCAGCTGGGATGGTAACAGGATCAAAATGCTGGACATAACAGGAAAGCACCCACAGTGACAGAGACCCAGGGCTGAGCTACCAGCAAGAACTATCTCCATCAATAGAGGCTTTCACGATGAAATGGGGTGCTAGATAACCTCATTCATGCTCTCTTTCCCATTAAAGGTCGGACCAGATTCTTTTTCCAGGTCTCTTACAACCTGGTCTGTTCCCATTTTGGGATCAATTAGAGCTGGGGAGGCCACGGTGGCCAGGAGCCTGCATCACACACCACTTGCCTCCCTGGGACCAGGACTCCCCTGCGTGCTGCTGGGACAGACTCTTGCATGCAGTCAGTAAGAACTGAGGAAAAAGTGAGTGAATTTACAAATGACTCCACCTGTAGAGGCAGAGAAGAAGCCTTTTAACTACCAAAACTCAAAGCTGGTCAGAAAACCTCTTCTGGTCAAAGCAGCAATGCTGTCAGAGCTGCAGTTTTACACATGCCCCTGTATAACAGAACAGCAGAGCCAAGACAGAAGCTGTACAGTTACGCTTGCAAAAGGAAAGGTGCTTGAAGGCACAAGGTAGCAGAGCAGCAGGAATGGCACTGGCGCAGGCTGAGAAACCAGCACAGAGTGACCGGTGTGGCTGGCACAGGTCAGCCATGCCAGCACTGAATATGAAGCACGGCCAGCACTAATTCACCGCCCATCTGCACGGACCAGGGAGAAGTTGACAGCAGATGAGTAGCAACCTGGGGCTCCCAAATTCCTCTGGGGAAATGGGAAAGTGGGGATGCCTGCTGCGAGTGGCAGGAGACGTGACGCAGAGCCCTGGATCCCCATATGTTCCATTAGCCACGCAGGAGGAGCACGTCTCCCTGCAGACACAGGTTAAACGGACCTGTTCCACTGCACAGGCTGGCCCTGAGCACGGTCCAAAGGTCCCTACGGCGTTAAACGACATTGCCCACTGAAACTTCCTTCCACCTGGCTCAGCTCCCAGCCTGCCCTTGTAGGCATCCTGCCCTCCCTTGCCCACTCCATGCTGAGGGCGAGGTCACTCACGCTCGCAGGACTGAAACGTCTTTGGATGGTTTTGTCGCTAAAAATATTTAATAAATAGAAGACGCTGCAAACACACAAACTGATGTGATGTGACATGCAGCTGGGGGTTGCCAACCAGCAGCGAGTGGCTTTGCTGGAGAGAGAGCCCACTGAAAACCAGCTGTCATTGCAGGTCAGTGAGAGATGAACGTGCCCGCAAAGGCACAGACACCTCAGGGTCCCTCTCCGCTTCCTGCTGTTGCATGTCACCTTTTGGACAGGCTCGAGCTGGAGCATCACAGTGCCCACCCCCAGCCTGCTCCTCCCATCCAAGAGAGATCCAGAGCTTCACTCTCCTGACAGAGTGCACACACCAACCACAGGTGTTCTCCAAGTTACTCCAGCACCCATCCTCAACATCAACCAGGAGGGTGGACAACCAGGGATGGTACATGTGCAGCACACAAGCCACACGTGACCTGACCCAGAGCCTGGCTTGGGACCCATTCAAGGGCTCTCAGAACACTTCCTCTGGAGTCTGTATCCTTAGTCCAAACGCTTGTCAGCCCAGCAGTCTGTCACACTGTCAGCTCTGGTCTCGCCCCTGCCATGAATGAATTAAACATGTCAAATCTTCTATAACTCTCTAGGACTTTTTTCCCCCATTATTATTTGGTCTGTGAGGATCGCTTACCAGTAGCATCAGGTCACCCTCTGTCTTCCTGGGAACTTTACCAACCCATGGCCAAGAGCATGTGGGCTTAAACTGAAGTTCATCCCACCCAGCCAGTAGCTCAGGCACCACCTTTCTCCCCAGCACCCTCTCTCAGCAAACTGATCCCCACAGTCACTTTGGGGTATGGGAAAAGGGCACGAGGTGGATGGAGAGCTCCATCTCCCAGAAAGCCACATGCATCTTCTGCAGGGTGACCCACTGATACAAGAAGGTAGAAGGTCATCTGGACGAGTCTTTTCAGGCCCACATCATGAGACACTGAAGGCAGCACAGTGCCAGGCTGGTGGTTCTGAGCTCTGGATAAAGGTATTCTGCTGCTCCTCCTCCTCCATGGATAGATGGATATGAGATATTGAGTGTCCTTGGCTCAGTAAGGGCTCCACTTTGGGCAGTGGTCTTCAGCCCACGGGCCCCAGAGCTTGCAGGAAACTGAAGGAGTTCATGAGGACAAAGCTGTGACTGAAGAACAGCACCAGCAGAGAGGGCTGGCAATCTGTAGTACTTCCTAGACCTCTGGAGGAGAATTCAGGCAAAAATTGATCAACTGAAGCTGCCCCTGCAATTGGCTCTCACGCACGTGCAGTCTGGACCGCTTGCATACGACAAGCTGGCATTTAAAAATGCTTCATGCACAGACCCCAAAATAAATAAACTAAATCATCCAGAAGAAAGAATTTAAGTGGAAAAACATCCCAATAATTGAGCCCTTCTTGTAAACATTTTACCAGCTCCCAGCCTCCCAACACAGCCATGCAAAAAGATCACTTCACTGTTTCGCCTTCAAAACACAAACCTTCTGGGATGGGAACACAGCTCCACAGACCTACATTTATAACAGCTGGGAGAAAAGGATTTTCAATAGATTTGAGCAGCAGCCTCAGCAATGTGGTATGGGAAGCAGGAGTGGAAAGATGAAGTGCAGCCATACTCAAAATGACACTGGGCACCGACACTCGGCTGCCACAAAGGACCATATGTAGGTTCCCAGTCGCCCACAGACAGAGGTGTCCACGTTACAGAGCTGTTTGGGGCAGTGGGGAGAGGAGGAGAGTCTGGAGGATGGCACGGATCCGTGACATGTCAGCCAGGGAAAACCTCAGTGGCACCAGCAAGAACAGAGGAGTGTTCAAGTATTTCTGCACAGAATTTAAGACAAAGCCAGATGACACAGGCAGAGGATGCAGGTGACATGTTTGCTTTTCCACGGGAAGATATAACACACAGCTCACAGGCCCAGATGACACACATTTTAACACATTGAAGTCCCCACTGACAAGCTGTCTGCCTGTCAAAGGATGATCTCTGGCCAGCTGGAGATTCTAGAAAGTCCCAGGAGAGACAGCAGCCTGTACCTGCCAACATTCAATAGGTAAATAGCTGACTTGGGCAAGCGCAGGCAGGTCTGGAAAAGACTGAGCCAAGGCAAAATAAATGGATGTCTGCAACCAGACCAGATCACTGGGAAGCAAAGGGGACTGGCATCATTAATGCCAACCAACACGTTTACAGCTGTCAGATTCTGTTGGCAAACATGATTTATTTTTGTGGGGAGAGCAGGCTTGACTGATAAACAAACCAGCACTCGTGCCATTCAATCAAGCTCAGAGAAGACTCAGGACTTGGCATTGTTTCCCATTTTTAACTGAGAAACTACAACTCCATCAAAGGACATAGGCACGCATTTGAAGGTGCTATTAGCTGGCTGAGAACAATCCCACAACTGGGGGATCTTTGGCAGGGGACAAGATCTCCACCAGAGATCTGTGTGCCACAGCAGTAAGACCACTGCTGAAATAAAGCACCCATTTAAGCTACTGACAAGTCAGAGAACTTTCTAAGCTGAAAATAGGTCCAAAAAAAATCCAGAAATTAAGATAAAAATATAGAACACATGGGAAAATACGGCAGTGGAGGAGTTTCCAAGCTCTATATGTTTAGCTTAGCAAAGTGAGAGGCAGGATGCAACTACATCCTAAATTGCCATAGCTGACAAAGGGAGCAAAGCTTTCTCCAAGCTAGGAGTCAAAGGAATAACACCTTTCCCTGACTGTAAATGGGAGCAAGGCATGTTTTTCTAGCACCTTGTGCAGCACTCTACTCCCTCCATGGGGAGCCAAGGTGTGGATGAACATGACAGCCTGTGTCAAGCAAGAACACACGTGATAGTCTCCCAAATCCTTCCTGGCATCACAGAGCTCATGCTGGCCATGCTGCCCGAGATGTGCACTGTAAAGGAGAGATCACAGGCCCATGGGAGTGGGGAACATGTAAATACACAGCCCAGAGGAAGGCAAAAAGCTGGAGTTTTTTGTGAAGTTGGAGTATACCTTTGCAAGACTATCTAAAGAGGTTAAACTCCAGTTTTCCAAGTTAGGCAGAACCCGAGGCCAGTCAGCTGGTGGTCTGGTTCACAGGAGGGCGCAAGGCAGTAAGGATCATACTGGTATCCCTCCATTTCCACATCCTCCTTGGCCAAAGATATTAAAAAACTCACTCAAAAACCCACAGGAAGAGGCCAGGTTGAGCCAGGCTCTTCTAGTGCTGCAGTGGGAGACACCTGCCAGTTCCACCTCGGATGAGATTAGCTACCTCTCTGGCTGCCAGAGGAGTCCAGGGGCTGGGAAGTCCAAGCCCACCCACCTGGCAGTGCCCACTGGATGCCAGCATGGATACAGAGAGATGCAGGTACACACAACCCACCCTGAAGAGCTCGTTATACCCAAACCAAAATAAACACTCCTTGAAATGGCAGGAGGTTATAGTGGAATAACCCACTGCCAGAGCTGTTAGAAAGGGCGCCCACCAGAGCTTTGCAGGAGCAATCCTTTGCTACCACGAGTCAGGACAGCCAGGTCTGACAGGCAGCTGTGGGAGTATACACCCCGGGAAAGAGGGGCATACCTGCCTGGAGACAGGGAGTGACATCAGCAGGAGTCATTAGGGAACAAAAGTTTTTGAGGGACATTAAATAACCCCAGCCTATGCATTAAGTAACCCATGCTCATGGTAACAAGCCAGGAGGGTCTCTTGGGCTTCTTCAAAGTCAAATCTAGCCAGTAAGTCATTGCCACTGCCAACGCGCCAACCCAGGGGAAGGATGTCCTCTTCCCTGCCAGGGAGGGCTGCAGCCATGTCCCCACAGTTCTCAAAAGCCGTGCCTGCACCCAAAGGCTCAGAGAAATGCCAGCTCCTGAGCCCCACAAGAGCTGGGGCTGCAAGGATGCATGCTGTAAGGGCAGCCTGAACACAGCACATCCTGTCTATGCCAGCCCATCCCCCTTCCATCCCCAATGAAAGGCGTATTTCTTGGTTTTACTTATTGTTACATATTTTATTTTTAATTTTTCCTATCCCTCTGAAGCAGCAGCAGACTGGGAAACACAACCCAGACTGCTGAAAGCCAGCACCACTGCACCCTCACTGTCCAGGAAATGTGAGCCATGAGCATTCCCAGTAACTTCCATGTGGCACCAGCAAGTCCAGAGGGAGCCACACTCCTCTCTCATGTCCACCAGCCTTTGGGACCTGATGTCCCCAGGTTAACCTCAGCAGATGCTGTGGGAAGGCTGCTGAGAGCCAGCTGTGGGAAAAGGCTTCCTTCATTTATGACCCCAGATGTCCCCAACACCTCTCACTGTCCTGCTCCCTCAGCTGGACCCCAAACCCTCAGCTTCTTCACCCTCACACATCTCCCTCCAAGCCCCTTCTCCCATTCCTCTTCCCTATTTTTCAGCATCTCCAAAGCTTTCTCCACTCTCCCTCTTCACATTCCACCCCTCTCCCAGCCTCCTCCATCTCCATCCTCTGCTCTCTCACACCTCCTTTCTATGACTAGGCAGCCATGTCTGCCTCCCTCCACTTCAGCTACTTCCCTCTCAACATGGGAGCCAGTGTTTCATCTCTGCCATTTAGTCCCCTTTCATGCCTCCCAGCTTTTGCCATCCCACCCACCCTTCCTCCACCCAGTTGCCAGGATGGGAGGGCAGTGGGGGACCTGCACTCAGCAGGCCTGACCCCTGGCTCTCATTAACAGTGCCCTTCTCAAAGCAGGCACAGCATGAAATAAATAAAGCAAATCTCTGTCTCGCTGCTGTCTCAGGTTGCTTAAGGGAGCCGGGCTCTGGGGGTGGGATGAAGGATGCTATTTGGAGAAGCTGTCTCCATGGTAACCCCCATTTCCACCACCAAGCGGGCATAGGTCACCTGTTTCCATGAAAGTTTCCCCCTTCCTTCCCCATCCGTCCACCCCAGGAAGTGCCAGCACTGCCCCAGGGGGGCAAGCAGTCCAGCCTGAGGGAGAAGCAGCAGCAATGCAGGAGAAGTATCAGGGATGCTGCTGGCATGGCTGCAAATAGCCTCCAAAGCCCCTCATGCCACGTTGGAGAAAGGCAGGGCATCCCCACAGTGCATCGTGCAGGGAGCAGCAGCACCCACCGCCCTCAGCTCCACCCAGCGCAGCAACCCCCATCATCCCCCTGCCTGTATGCCCACAGTCAGTGCCAGGCGGGCAGCAGGGCTGTGCACTGCTGCAGGACATTGATACAGGCACACACCCTGACCCATGTCCCACTGGGACCGGGACAAAGATCAAAATGTGTCCCCTCCATCTGCACATGGCTGTGGGTGCTGTGTTTCCCTACGATTCCAGTTATTTTAACTCAAAATCGGACGCTCTCATTAAAAGCTGCCAGGTGCTCCCAGAACAACCCGTAGTTCTCTTTTTAGCTCTAACAATTCTATCTCTCATGCGACAGATGCGCTGCTGGGACCTTTCCCCAAGTAAGGCAGCGTCATCCCGGCGTCTCTGAGCTCTCCTGCAGCCAACCTGATGCTCCCACCCACGCCAGCCCCCTCCATGCACTCCCACATATCCGCCGCAGGGCTGGCAGCAGTGCCCGATACTCCCCGCAACAAAACAGCTGGCAGAGCTCCAGGAAGAGACATAGAGGATGGAGTGAGAGGATGAGAATGGAGAATTGGTTCTGCTCTCCACCAGCTCTTCAGAACGGGGGGCACAAGATGGTGGTCTCACCTCCTCATCTTCTGCCGGTACCAGCAGGCAGCTCCCTGCAGCTGGGGCAGACAAGAGGGTCGGCAAAGGGCCCCCGGATGAAGTTCCAGGGCTGGCACCGAGGCAGCCATCCTCCAGCACAGCACAGGCTGGAGGGATTCACACGGTTCCCCCACAAGGCTGGGAGTTTCGCCAGGAAAAGCAAGTTTATAAATAGTGTGTTTCAACACGAACAAATGAAAGCGTCAGAACTCGACAGTCAGATAAGCCAAGGGCTGAGCGCCGGCCCCTCCACAGCATCCTCCCACACCGGGAAGGGCAGTCTCTTCCCTCCATCACCCAGCAGGCCAGGACCTTCCTTGCTCTCTGGAAAGCCTGGATCTGGAGGTGAATGCGTCAGATGTGCTGCTTGGGAACACCCTTGCCACAGCTGGTCTGGCAGACAGAGCAAGGCAGCAGAGCTGGCTTCAAAAAGACCAGAAGCAGTGGGGATGGCCACCTGCTCCACTCAGGGGCAAGGGCAAACACAGCTCACAGCAGCCAGCCAAAGGCCACAAATTTAAATGTATTGCTCGAAACAAAATTTTTGTAAGCCCACAGGCCAGAAAGTTTCTAACTTTTCCTCCCATCCCTGCAGAAGACAGCTGCCCCACTGGTGAGGCTGGCACTCAAAACAGAAGTTCCACAGCACGAAGCATTACACCGAAGGGCAGATACCTGCCAGATCCAAACAACAAGGAAGAGACTCAAGGGGAAAAATCAGCTTTTATCTCTATGTTAAGGAGAAAAGCAGCGAGTCATTAGATGAGAACTTGCTTCTCGTAAACACAAAACAGCAGAAAAGACACCCCTGTGTCTTAGGAGTGAATGGAAGGACATCCCAACTGGGGATCTACCTGCCAGATTGCAAAAGGAAGAGATCTTGATGGTCGTGCCCAAGGGAAGACATAAAGAGATGACATGTCAGAGCAGCCCCATCAGCTGTCAGGAAGAGAAGCCTCTGACAGTGCACCAAACACATGCAACCCTTCACATGCCACACTTGCTTACCTTGATGTAAGTGTCAAGGGCTGGGTGGACACGGTTGACTGCTAGATGGATGGACAATGGTGTGGTGAACGGGAAGGTCGCCATGACCACATGGCTGGGAGCAGGGAAGGTGAAGATCTTAAAGCCATACTTCTGGAACCGTTTGATCTGCTCTTCCGACGGCTTTGCATCCCCCTCGCTCAGGATTCGGCCTATGGCAAAGCGGCACTTCTCCGGAGACACCTGATCCAAGGGGACAGACAGATCGTGTCAGAAGAAAGAGCATTAATCCGGCCAAAACCTCAACCTGCTGAGCATGGAGGAAGTAGACCACTATGAACCAGGACAAATGGAATGGCCCAGCATGATTCAGATCATCAAAGGAAGCGTCTGCTCTTAAACCAAGGCTGATCCAGGCCTAAATCATCTATCTGCATTTCTCCCAGCCTAAGAGCACAGGACACTGGGGAGGGTGCTGCATCCCTCCTTGGAGGGCAGAGGGACCTGCAGCAAAGAGCTAAATCCCAGTGAGCTGCTCACCCGAATCTGTCACAAGTGACAGTTGCTGCAGGAAGTGTCTCTCCTGATTCCCCATCAGAGACCTGACTGTCAAGACGTGCTCACCACCATCCCCATCTGCAGGACACCCCTGAAACTCAGCGAGGGGGCTGAGAGACGTGATCACAACTTGCCCAGCATGCCCCTGCCCCACCTGGACATGCCAGCAAGCAGCACAGGCCGCTGGCACTAAGCTGGAGAGAAATCCGGAGGCTGCTGGGTCCCTCCTGAGCTGGCACACTCAGCATGGCAGTGTTAGGGTAAGGTGGGTAAGACTTGCATGCAGTCACCAAGCTTTTTGTAGTAACACAATGAGAAACACATCCGCTTCTATCCTGGACCCCAGTAACATGCAAAACCTAGCACATGCTTTCTTTCCAGGCTTGGGGACATCTCCCATTAAGACAAGGTGTGCAGGGCTCCCAGCCCAGCAAGAGAAGTGCTCAAGGCTCTGCTCCCAGCACAGTGATGGCCCAAAGGACTCTGGCTATCTCCACACCAAACCTGAACCAGGCCACAACTTTCATTTCTGGTTTTTAATAGAATCCCACTACTTGAGTTAGAGCTTACCCATGGCACCGGACAGGAGAACCCAGCTACTTCCCCTGGTAACACCTAAGGGCACAAAGGTGTCACAAAGCTCTCAAAGGGACAATGTGAAGCAGAAAGAGGATGCACTCAAGGCCAGTGTGTTACCACTTCTCATCCCCACGCACTCCCACAAGGGGAACTCTGCTCTGTGCTTCCCAATCTCATCCCTAACTTTGCTGTGCTAAAACTCAAGAAGGCTTCTCCTGCAGTGTAACTACTCTCCCCGCACTCCTTGCCCTGCCTTTCCCTTGAACACCTTTCGATGTCGCACGGCAGGACCATCCCGGAGGGAGAACACAAGCAGATGTAACTGGAAGGAAGAAAGCAGCCTATGGAGCAGCATCCATCAGGCTGAGGACGCGCCTCACGGCTCGCTCTTGCCCTCCTGTGCTGCAAGAGGGAGCTGCAGAGAGGGCTGTGCCCAGCGTCCATTACCGCTCCGGGCAGCAAAGGGGAAGCAGATGCGCCCCAAGGACGGCAAGAGGCAGCAGTAAAAGGCCTCCATGGGGAAAGGCAAAGATTTCTCAAGGAGATGAGGGAAGTCTAGATAAAATTCCTTTAAATATGCAATCTACAGTGATGTCCTGAGGAAAGACAGTTCAATCCCTGCTCCAGAACAACTGTTGGAAGGACTGGAGCTGCTGGTGCAGGAGGCAGCACCACTGCGGCCCAGATACATTTGCTTCCTCGCTTTTCCTTTTACCTTTCTTCTTCACAGTGTGCAGCCCCACAGGCACTTTCTCAAGGGCAGCAGCAAGGCAGATTTGCCTTCTCGCCTGCCTGGCAAAGCCCATCTCAAGGGAAGGAAGAAAATACTACACTTAAAACCAGTCTTTCCCTAACAAATCTGTCCTTTCTGGCAGGCAGGTGCTGATCAAAGCTTGTGTTCCCCCAAGCATCCCAACATAGTTCTGGAAATTATCAGTTAACCTATCTGGCAGATTTGTCAACGGGAATAAAATCCATTCCTGCATTCGGAGAGCATTTTGGCCTCATCCATCCAACACTTGGGCACAGGTTGAACATGTGAACACGTGGACTGCAGGCAAAAGGCCCTGGCACATGCCTACAACCATACGTGAGCAGGAGCTTGGCTGGAGCTGAGCACAAACCCGCCTGCCACAGCCAGTCCTTGATGAGGAGTTATTTCTGTTCCTACCAGAGGTGGGAGAGGGAGGGAGAAGTCCTCTGGGCTGCTAAATATTAAATAAAAAGGAAAAAGGAAAAAAAAGAAGTCCAAATTAATATTAATCCTGTCCATTAAAACACATAAAACATTGCTGGCAGGGGTTTGGCAGCACTCAGGCAGCATCCTTCTGTGAATGTTGGAGAGGCAGGACTCAGCAGGGAGCCCCAGGGATGCTGCTGGTGGTGGCTGCCCTGAGGCCTGGCATGACCTTGAGGTAGCCCACATGCTCCAGGCCATGGGCCATGCCCAGCCCCACTCCCAACCAACAGCCAGGAGGTGGATGCTGCTCTCCAGCTCTGGCACTCCTATCCCGTCTTCTAGGCACAGCTTCCTTTGACCACAGCTCCACCAGCTTCTTGCCACTTGGCACCTGCTGGGGACCAGCCCCCTCCTGCCGCCATGCCAGGGGCACCAAAACCCCCATGAGCCATGGCCAAGGGCTGGGCTGGGGGAGGCTGTCTGGGCAGAGCTCTCTGGTGCTCAGCCAGGGACAGCATGGGACACAGCCAGCATGTTCTGCTCCCTGATGACAAAAGGCCTATTTTTGGAGACAAGTCAACATCCGCGGCAAGTTGCCAGCTCTGGGCGGGCCAGCTCTGCCAGAAGGTGCTTCACCGAGGTCAGGAGAGCACTAAGAATGAGGAGGAAGAGGAGGAGGACATCTCTTCCTTCCAGGGTAGAGGCAGTCTGGGTGACTGATCCCACCCTGCTGAATCTCCAGGAATAAGAAGCCATCAATACACATCATCTCCCATGCCACCATGACTCAGTGGATACAAGCACACAGGCACACCACCCCATGGTGCACCTGAGCCAGCACGTCAGGTATGAGCCCTGCAGTCCTCAGCTAAGTGACGCACCCAAAACTGGCCCTTTCTTCACCTGCCCAGAGGCAAGACAGCCATCTGCCCTGCCTGGCCTGACTTGCCTGTTGGTGAGACACAAGTCTCTGTAGGATTCAATTCAGGAGCCTGTGGAAGGTGACACCTGCAGCCCAGTTGCTCCAGCAGATCCAGACTGTGCTCACGGCTGGCAGGTGAGAGGAGGCTCCTGTCCCCATGCAGAGCCACAGGCAGTGCACTTACATCCTGCACATCCCCACTGTGTCCCAGCCACCACAAGGGCCACAGAGGCAGGAGGTTCAGGTCCTTGTCACCTGCCCAGTACCATGGCCAAAGGCAGCCCTTTCACAAAAAAGCAAGGTCCACTGGGCTGCCTGCCAAGGAGAGCAGGTTATGCTCCTGACACAAGGAGAAACAGCTGCTTCCAAAGCCCTGGATGGCCACCAGAGACAAGCTCTGCAGCCCCACTGCCTGCTCTAACCACATGGTGAGGGCAGAGATGTGACAGATGCAGGAAGAGAAGAAACAAGACAGGACCAAAAATGGAAGGTAGCTTGATCCTGCTCAGACAGCTCAAATTTTCAGGGTCAAGTAGGAATTGCTCCTTCTGAGCCTTACCTGGCGCTACCAGGGGAAGCATTCCCCGTGCCAGTCAGGGCAAGAGTTACCACAAATATCCTTATCCATATCTGTGGGCCTCACCAGTACAGGCTTTCACTATCCCAGGCTTCAGCAAACAGAGAGCCAAGGCACAATGACCCTGCCACAATGCCAGCAGAAAGTCTGCAGGACAACTAGAGGCATGTCCACATCAGGTTCCTGGAGCAGGACAGCATCAGGCACTGACACTGAGCTCTTCCAACAGCATCACCTGTCTTGCTCCGCCCCCAGAGAGCACGGAGGAAGAAGCAACAGCACCGGGATTTTCAGCTCCAGGCGAGGACCTCAACACAAGGACACAAATTAGTGACAGTGAAATGGTCACTCTGAGCATGTGGGCCCTCATTTTCCATGGCTCCTGCTCAAACACGACACTTCTTCCAGACAAGTGTCCAAGCACACCTAGTCAAACCATGCCCTGGCCAGCTCATCCCAAGGGGAAAAGTCCTCTTGGCTGTCATCCTTCCCAGACCAGGAAGAGGCACCGCAGTGTCTTCTCTGTTTCCCATGATCCAGGTAAAGATAAGTCAAGGCACCAAGGATACGAAGACACGAGATGACTGAGCACATACAAGCTCAGTGCTTTCTCACCTCCAATATCTTCCTGTCACAGTTCTCTCAGGACTGTGTTTTCATAGACAAGTTCCTTCGAAGGAGGTCCAACCCTTGGGAGCAGCATCTTGCAAGCAATGAAACAAGGTTCCTAAAACAGGACTAGCCACTTCCTGAGCAGAAGCGCCGGGTGAGAGCTATCAGCCCAAGCACTGTGCCCTGTGCCAGACCCAACACACGTGCCCAAGCACACATGCACAGCTGCTGGTCACTCTGTTGTGCCTCCTCCCCACAGATTCCTCCACGGTCACACTAGCTACCGCAGAATTACTGGGGAGCCAGGCTGTCTGTCCCAGACAAATGCCCACATGCTGTTATTTGGAGACCCCAGGGTCACCTAGCATCAACACCTTCACCCCACAGCAAGTTCTGATGCATTTTTATTTGTTCCTTGTCTTGGACTATTCCCATTGGAGTACTTGGCTCAGGCAGTGTGCTTTCTGCTCACCTCTCGGCCTGGAGATCATGGAGCAACTGTTTCATCAGACAGGAGCTCTCAGCACACAGCACCTGAGGTATCAGTAAGAACTCTCAAGGGACGGAAGAGCTACAGGGAAGCTCAGAAACACATGAGAGCACTAAAAACAAGAGAAGGGGTATGGATGAGAACCGACTGAGCCAAAGAGACCATCTGCATTCAACCACAGAGATGCAAGTTCAGAAGGACTGCACTTCCAGCAGTCAGGGATTCTGTCAAGGAATGCCTCACCTTGGCATCATGGACACTGGCCTCTGCTCTGCAACCAGATCCATTATCCTGCTGATAGCTTCTGCTGAATACGTCATCAGAAGGCAGCAAGCTTTCCTCACCCAATTCCTTCCAGTTAGGACGATTCAAAACCCCATCTGCTTTCAGGTGTCTTTCCTAACAAAGTACCCTCTACAGATCTGGGAGACTTTTGGAAACCCCAGTGTTCACCTACAGAAGATCTGCATATGGCTGACACACGACCAGGGAGCACCCCGAGCTGGGAACCCAGGTGCTGCTGCGAGCATCCACTGTCCTCCCCGGGCACACCTTACCGTGTGAGGGTTGTCATAGTAGACGCCGATGGAGCAGAGCTTCGAGGAGATGCTGCAGCCGTCCGTGAAGAGCTGCCCGGATTCTCCATAGGGCCCCACCCTGAACTTGTAGGCCAATGTCATGGTGCCGACAGGTGGGGAGCCAGCACTCACCACCACCTCTGTGAAGAGCCCCGAGTACACGACGAAGCCGAAGACCGTCAGCAGCAGCAGCACGACCAGCCCCGCGATCAGCCCCAGGAGCACCCAGTCGGTCATGATGGACACCTGGTGTGCCATGTTTCCTGATGCACTAGCAGCGAGAGCAGAGAAGAAAAAGGAGGGCAGTGATGCCAGCACTTGGGCAAGCAATTGCTTTCCTAAATTATTTATGTGCTGCAAAACACACTCTGTTCCAATTCCTCTGATGTGTGAAGCTTGAAGAGAGTGGAAACCCCCCAGAAGCCTCCTGTATATTAGTCTCACATTGCATCAGCCTGTTCCAATTGGTCACCAGGTACAAATTATACTATTTCAGTGCCACTTGGGAATAAGGTGGTTATGAAGGGAGGACAGAGAGGCACCATCCCCACCTCTTCAGAACTGCTCAAATCCAGTTTTGCATCCAGGAAAGACCAAAAACCATCCTGGGAGCCTACATCACCCAACAGGTAAGAAATACACAGCACTGGGCTAAAGGGCAGAAGACCATACTAAAATAATTTACCATTTATAGATATCAGGCTCAACACTGTGACCAGGGCAGCCTCTTTGTCAGTAAATCTAGAAGACCAGGCCTTCCTGCAATGGTCCCAGTGAGGACCAAACCAGTTCAGAACTGAGCCCCGTATCCAGATCCAAGCACCCAGAGAAGCTCAGAGGAAGCTGAAAACCAAGCTAGGAAAAGAAGCCCCAACATACCCAGGCACAATGAATTACCGGTATTCCTTTTAGATTACTTTTTTAAAACTAAAAGACTTTTTATAACCCCAACAAAGGCTTCCTGTTTTATTTGGCATATTTTCTCTTGTGCTGACTGTGGGACACAGCAGCCTGGTGAACGTCTCCTGCTTGTTTTCACCTACCAAGTGCAACCACTCTGGGGAGTTGCAACCCAAACCATTTCAGGAGAGTTGTTTGTGTTTTATACTCCCTTGAAACACAGCTCTGGTCACAGGGACCGGCTGCAACACTCCCCTGGGACTTCCACAGGAGATGGGTTTGGAAGCGAACGTTGAAGTAAACAATTCACCTTTACCTCTGCTTTATAAACACACTTTGTCCACAGAGAGTCGTTCACAGAGGCTGCTGCTTGTTCACTCAGCTTTATAGCAAGAGAAAAGCCACATCCTGGCAGGGAGCGCAGGCGGCTCCGCTCTGCTCGACCCCGGCGGGCAGGGGCACGGCAAAGGTGTTACCGCAGAGCCGGCCCCGCTCCCGGCCCGGGCACCGCCTCACACCGTGACCCCACTCACCTGAGAAACAAGCTCAGACCAGAAACGCTTCACGACATCCACAGGGGTGCAGGATCTTTGGCGCTGCAGCAGGAAAAAATAAGTATCACTGCTTCCTCTCAAACTCACGGGACCAGAAACAAAACTGCCACGGGCAGAGCAGCCGAAAGGCGCCGGGTCACCTCGGAGCCGCTGCCCAGAGGGGTGTCCCCAGGAGCACCTTCTGCCGCAGGCCGAGATTTCTTCCCAAAACTCTGCGGTTGGATGCACGGGCAGCAACCAACACGGAAACGGGAAAGGCACGGCGAGGGGGGACAGTGTCCTGCAGCCGTCCCCGGGGACACCTGAGCCGCTCCCGGAGGGACACCCCGCTCCCGCAGAGCCTCAGCTCCTCCCTGCAGCCAGCACACACCCGACACTCCCAGTCACGGCTCCGGTGATTCCCCCGAGCCGCCGGCCCCGCCCCCAGCCCGGGGCCCTGATGGCAGCCCCCCCACAGCACAGCGGGGTGTTTCTGGCTCTTCTCCGCGGTTCCCGTGGCTCGTTCCCCGCCGGCACCGGCTGCCCCTGCCGGCTGCCCCCTGCCCGGACCCTGCCCGGCCGGGATGTCGGATCCCCCCGGTGCGTGTCCCCGGCACAGGGGAGGCTCTGCCTCCAGCGGCCCCGCAGCCCGGCCTGTCTGCCGGGAGCCGCAGCCCCTGGCC
>WEKX01015639.1:0-17532 GCA_013390025.1 Pitta sordida | reverse complement strand
AGCTCTCCCAGCCTGGCTCCAGAGCTGTTTTACTTGTTTTCACCCCAAATCTTGTGCCTCAGTTCCTCCTGTAATTTTCTGTGCGTGTGACTTGTTTTAGTCTTTATTATGGTTTCCTTGGGGAGGACACTGCACCTTTCAGAGCATACAATACATATAAATACGGTGGTTTCTCCAGGTAAATAACAAATTCCAAGATTAATTTATTCCGGCAAAGATTCGTTAGGAACCCCTACAGTGAAATCCTTTATCCTAAAAATGGATTTTATTTTTTGTTTCCTCCCCTCAGCAAAACAGAGACCTGGACATGTTCATCAATGCCTCCAAAAACTTCAACCTCAACATCACTTGGTCCACAAGTTTTGCAGGTAAAGCCAACCTGGGCTGAGTTCCTTGGCAGCTTGTTCCTCGTTATCAGTTTCTGACAAATGCAGATTTAATTGGGAAAACATTTGGTTTTTTTTTAACCTCTGTACTTGTTATATAATGTTCTTAAATGCTGGGCCTGAGGTAAAATGTTTAACCTCCCTCCCTATGTTTTCCACTGTAGTATTTTGGAAACATCAAAGGTGCAAATTTGATTTTGTTATCGTGCAGCATTTTGGCACACAGTGATTTTGATAAAGCAGTGCAGCTTGAAATAGGAGTTTTGGAAGGAATAGTTGATTTTTGTTACCCTTGGAATTCAGGCTGATTTGCCCTTTTGTTCGTTATTTTCAATACACATTGAAACATCTCCTTCCTCCAACAGCTGGCACACAGGCTGGGGAGGAAATCCCAGTTGTTTCCAGAACCAACATCAAAGAATACAAGGACAGTTTCTCCAATGAGAAGTTTGATTTCCGTAACAACCCCAACATCACCTTCTTTGTTTATGTCAGCAACTTCACCTGGCCCATCAAAATCCAGGTAAGAGCTGCTTAATTTATGTATTATTCTTTAAAAGTGGAAATTTCGTGGTTTTTCTTGTCCAAGCCTCGGTGGAATCCCACAGGATGTTCTTGGATAAGAGGGAAAAAGGTGTGAGGCAACTTTGTGTTGTTGGTGGCCGATTTCCGAGTCTGTAGATTGGACTTCAGGTTGTATTGGGTCCTTTTTAATACCACAGGTTGGTTAATAGTTTTGCAGCTGGGGAGTTTTTTACTTTGCAAATTGATAAAGCTTTAAGTTTATTTTCAAATTCCTGATTTTGAGGTGCTGTCACTGGACACATTTTCATTTAGTTACTACTTGTAGTGCTGGAAGCGACATCTGTGTACAAAGGCTGGCACTTGTGTAATGATTCATTGAAGCCTTTTATCACATTGGTAATCACAGGAGTCAGGGAAAAAAATCATATTTTATGGAACTTGCAGGTTATTTTGCCTTGACAGTTGATTTTTCCATGATCAATGCTGGACTGTATTTTATCCTGATTTATTTCCTTGGTGCAGAATTGTGTGTGAGGCCTTTGCTGTGCCCTGTCCCTGAAGCTCCCCTGTGTTTACTCAGTGTCTCTCCACCTGCACTTCCAGGGATTTTATCTTGGCTTTTCCTGTCCCACTGTTGTCACTGAGCTTAAATGTCCCCTCCACCTTCCTGTTTGGCAGCTGGAGCTCCTGGATGAATTTGGACAGGTCAGATCCCTTCCAGCCTTCAGTGTTTGTTGGTTTAAGCCAGACAAACCCTCCTGGGCTTGTCCTGAGAAACAGGTTATCCAGGTTCAGCTGCTTCCTTTGTTTTCCACGTGTTTGTCTTGCTTCAGGAGTCTGGTCATGGAGATCTCAGCACCTGAGCAAGGCCAACCTTGGACACTCCCAGGGACGGGGCAGCCACAGCTTCTCTGGGAATTGAACAATCCCTTCCCAATCTCCCATCTCTCCCTGCCCTCTGGCACTGGGAAGCCATTCTCTGTGTCCTGTCCCTCCAGCCCTTGTCCCCAGTCCCTCTCCAGCTCTCCTGGAGCCCCTTTAGGCTCTGCCAGGGGCTCCAAGCTCTCCCTGGATCCTTCTCTTCTCCAGGGGAACATTCCCAGCTCTCCCAGCCTGGCTCCAGAGCAGAGGGGCTCCAGCCCTGCAGCACCTCCAGGGTCTCCTCTGGGCTCTCTCCACTTCTCTTTCTCCCTCAGTCTGTCCCAAGTCCATCCTTGAAATGACAGCTGTCCTCTCTGACCACAGTGATTATTGAATAATCCTCAGCCAGGAATTCCCAGCATATTACATCCATAATAAGGCTGGGATGAGCTCAGCTGCTCTCCTTGGGTCCATACAGTGAATTATTTTTCCAGACAGAGGATCGTGGACTGTCACAGGTTGCTGTGGGCACCTCCAGGCCTTCTTCATTCCAGCTTTTCAGTCACTAATGAAGTTCTTCTATCCCAAACTTGTCTTGATACTTTGCGCACTGTGGAGGTCTTGGGAGGGGGGAATGTTTGGGTTTTCCCTCCTCCTCTAAATACAAGTTTTAGCTGTTCCATGGAGCCGTGCTCAGCTGCTTTCACAGCCTTATTCCAGAGGATGTTCTTTCCTGTGCCCTTCTCCCAGGAGCTGGGATGGCTGCTGTCTGCTTTCCCTTTTCAGAACTCTGGAATTTTTTTCCCCACCTTGGATGCGTGTGTTTGTATAATCTCATCCCCACTGGACACTTCACCTTCCACCATTGTTGACGTCCTTAATGGCAACTCTTAATTTGGTGTTTGGGATGCAGCCGATTGGTTTTATCTCTTCCCTCTCCCTCCCCTCCTGCTCTCCTTGGATGGCTGGAACATCTCCTGCTCTTGTGTTTTCCTTTGCACAGCTTGACTTTTGGCACTTCTTATTTTATCTCCCAGCCTCTTGCTGCCTTTAAAGCCCTCGCTAATGAATCCTTTCCTCTGCATAATACACAGACTCCTTTAATTGATCCTAAATGTTCTTTTTGAGGTTGGTTCTGAGGATGCAACTTTCAAATAGTTCTGCACCTTTGACCTGAGAGAAACACTTTAAATGGCAGCTTTCCCCTTCCTTATCTCCTCAGCCCACTCCATTTTACCGTTTGATTTAATTTCTCAGAGTTAAAGAGTGAACTTTGATTCTCTTACAACACTTAACCTCTTTTTTTAGCCTTAATTTAAGAGGAATGTGCTTGTGTGCACTCAATCCAAGGGGATGTTTTATCACCAGCTCTTCTTCGTGTCCTTGTTACTTTCCTTGCCCAAACAAAGTCTAAAATTGCATCAGCTCTGGTTCATTTTTTTGGAGACTTTTTTTTTTTCTGGGAAGTCTGGCAGCAATTTCTGTGCTCCTTGGGATTTCTCGTCAGTTCTTGGCCAAAAAACCAGGATTGTCCTTCCAGGTCTTGTGCGGGTCTCCAAGGTGGGTTGAGTTTTAACACAACAGTTGTGTACAAACACGAGTTTTTCCATCCTGACAACATCTCGCAACAGAAAACTTCAGGATTATAATTTTTCACCCGAAACAATTCTACAATCCGCATTATTTTCTTTTAAAGTAAAAACTTTATCCTGGAGTCCTCGATTGAAATCTGCCTCTCTTTGCTTCTCCTTTGCCTGTCCAAATGTGCACTTGGAAAGCATCAATGTTCTTTTGTGTCGGGGATGGCTGTGTCCCTGCCAAGGCTCACTCCTGGCTCTATTTTCCCCCTGTCTTGCTCCACCTCTTTTCCAAACCACTTCAGTTCCTTTCCCTTTTCAAGTCTATTGCTTTAGGATGTCTTTCCCTGCCTGGTTAAATGGCTTGAAATGATTATTTAGGGAAAGAACTTAAAGCAGCAAAATGCAGCAAGGCTTGAAATTGCAGCAAAGCTCTTCCTAATTCCTCCTTGTCCGAGCGGTTCCGAGCATGAAGGAATTCACTTAAATCCTTCCCTTGCCAGGTTCTCCTGCCGCTCCAGGTAAGCTCCTGTCAGCAGCTTTGGATATTTCCATTTTTCTTTGCTTTGTGGCTCTTCTGCTCCCAACTTTGGCCAAACCTTGCTCCAAACTTTGGATTTCTGAGTGTCCAGTAAAGCTCAGCTCTTCATGTTTGCTTTGCCCTAAATATTCCTTATCCTCCCCCCAAACTGGGAGTGCAGCCTTTGGAAATGGGGGCTGGTGTTTTTCTCCAGTGTTTTAAATGGGATTGAATTTTTTTTTCCTCCCCACCCACTGTTTTTTTCCCTTTTTTTTTTCTTCATCTTTGTTGGGAGTTGGCTTTGTTACTCTTCTTGTTACTCTTTCCAAGTTTAGCTGGGGGTAGAAGGGAATTCTGGAGTAGAAATCAGCAGCTGTACAAGAGAACAGTGAGAAACAAAAAAATTAAAAATAAAAAATCACTTTTCATGGGTTTCAATCCAGGCAAGACTCCCTCCAAGGTGAATCTGCATTTCTGGAGCTGACAAGTAGTTAGATGGTGAGGATTTAAACCTCTCTCTGATACCTGTGTAAATGTCAGCAGTTTATAACACTGTTTAAACTGGGTTTCATTTACCCGGAGCAGATTCCAGGGAGTGAGTCCCTCCCGTGAGTGCACAGGGGGTGAAATTAGAGCTGCTAATCCAGCAAATCCCCCCCCCCATCCCTTTTATTAATGGCTCGGAGCTTTCTGTTCCAATTTCCTGCTGCTGTTTGCTGCCACTCACTAACTACAAACTGGTGTTTCATACCCCAACTCTTGTGCGTGTTCATTAACATTCTGTCCCATTTGATTGGAGATTTTTTTTCCCCCCCTCCCAGACTCAGATCCTTGAAGCCTCTTGCCGTGATCTCTGTGTTCTGAGCACATGTGAGAGACATTTTGGAGCTGATTCAGCCTCGCCCAGTTTGTAATTGTATCATTAACTGGCAGTTGCCTCCTCTCCTTCCTCTCTGTTGGTTGAAGTATTTTGATTTTTAAACCTTAATTACGACCCAAATGCTTCAAGGAACAGAAAGAGGCGAAGGAATTTCGCAGCCTCCCGCCTGCAGAATGCACCATGTGCAGATAGAGTCACTGGATGTTATTTTCTTGGCAATCCATCAACGTGTTGGGCTTCAAAAAGCACCACTGTGACCCTGGGGCTTCGCTGCACGAGCTCTGCACGAGCTCCCACTGGCTGAGGGGGATTTGGGAGCCAGTGGGAAACCTTCAAATCCTTCAAATTGTTGCCTTCCACTCTGATTTCATAAAGGCTGCAGTGGAAAAATAGCTGAAATTGCCTCTGCTGGCTTCACTTTTAGTTTTTCCAGCTTTTTTTCTGGCTCCCCACGGTTGATTTCTTTCGGGATGGTGGAGCTGTGTAGTCGCCTTTGAATATTCCTTTCTCCAAAGATACTTCATGGAATGAAGAGGGTTGGAAGGGACCTTAAAGACCGTCTGTGGGTTGGTGAATTCACTCACATCAAGTGTTGTCACAATTATTCTATTTCCAAACACGTTGTTTACCCCAACGGGAAAATATCAGTGATCCCACTCCAAGTGTTGAGTTGCTCCCGGGATCATCCCCTGAGAGGGTGGGGGGTGAACTGAAGGTGGAAACAATTTGTGTCCCATCAGTTGGTCGGTGTTGCCAAGGAGCTGCTGGAGTTTTGAGTGTGAAAACTGGAACGAATAGGACCTGAAAATGGGGAACAGGTTTAAATTGGGATTAAATCAGGGTTTGGTTTGGGAAGGAAAATGCCCATATTCTATTCCAGTGAAGAGCTGCAGTGAGCACAATTCCCTACATTTTACAGATGTGGGAGGATGATTCTGCTCCCAGTAATCCTTCCAGAGCTGACACTTCCTTGGATTCGGGTGCTTTGTGTCTATTAAACCTGTGACTACTAATTTTTTATGACCTTTTCTTCTTTCCTGAGCTGTTCCTGAGGGAACAGCTGAAGCTTTCTTGATTCCCAGGCACCAAAAGGCTCCTCAGCCCCTCCCTGCAACCCAAGGGTTTGCCATGGAATTCTGTCACAGTCACTAATTGCCACCTTTGACCTGGGAAGGATTTCCCACTGGTTTCCAACGGTAACTGAAAATATCTGTGGGAATGTAGGAGAGCAGATTCCCCTCACAGCTCTTTGGCTTTGCAGAGCTGGGAGTGAGGTTGGAAATGGGTCTTTCCCTTCAGCCAGGAGATAGTTGCTGTGGTGGTTTGTAGGTGAAGTTCCTGTGGAGCCACGTGCTGCTGGATTTTGGAGTCGGGATGAATTAACTGGACTGGAATTCTCCTCAGGAATGAGTCTTGTTTTCTCTGGGCTGAAGGTGGCTATTGAAGAGGGAAATAGTAGCCAATGTTTCACAAAGTGCCAGGAATGACATTCTTAAGAAGGCTCCACAATCCTCGGACAAAGCTTTTCTCTGATCTTCACCATCATTTATTTTAAGGTTTCCTTGAAATACTGAAACCTTCCCAAGTTCTCGTTTTTCAAAGGAAAGCTCCTCCATTAAGGCAATTCTGGATTTAATTCCTTCTGACGCTCTTCCCCATCATCCTGCACATTTAATTGGCAGCATTCCCCCTTCAAACAGGTGGTCTGCATTAGCAAGAATCTTAATACCACTTTCAATTAAGCTTTAATTTTACTTGCTGTTCGTGTTTAATGTGGTTCAGGAGGCATTTGTTTCCTTCCAGAGCTAAATGATGGATGACATTGAGTATAGCCAAGGAAAACTTTGGGTCACCCTTACCCCCTTCCAGGTGAAGGGAGATGGTTATCCCAAAGCAGAGCTGGAGGAATAGCAGGTCCCACACCTCCAGCTTCCTTTGATTTTAGATTTTCAACCTCTTTCAGGGATGTTGCCGTTCCTGGGTTCCCTCTTTGAGTTTTGCAGCCTGACTAAAAGGTTTGATAACTCGTGGAATGGGATGGAGCGAAGGAACCATCCCCCAGTTAAAAAGCAGGGGCTGGGCAGACCCCAGTTCCCTGATTATTCCTCTCTGGAGGAAGCTTTAGGTGTTTGATCCAGGGCATCAAACCCCCGAGGCCTGGACATGGCCCACAGAGGGTTCCTGCCCGTCTCCAAATTAATGTCATCCCCTAATCAAAAGCCAAGGGCTCGTGGGGCGAGGGCTCTCAGAGAGGGTAGAGGGAGAGCAAAAAACGCCTTTATTGTTGGCCAAAGAGAACAAAATCCATTCAGATAGGCAGTGATTACTTTGATAAAATAATTCTGGAGGGGATGGGGGGACCTCGATGGCTTTTCCTACCAGACTTGTGCATCGTTAACGACGAAGAGATAAAATCCCCCTCAGCTCTCTGGGACCCTCCTATTCCAAAAATATCCTTTTTTTTTTCCTGTTGCTTCTGAAAGCACTGGCAAGCCAAAGTTGTTTGCTAATGATGTCCCTTGCCTTTCCCTGGCTGGAGCCTCTCTCGCCGTGTTGTGTGAGGGGTTTGCTCGGGACCCGCCGCCGAAACGTAAATCAATTTGTTAATCTGATGAAACTTTGCTGTTGAATGTAATTACTTTTGGAGACATGCAATTACACGCTGAATTTTTTTTTTTTTTTTCAGAGGCAGGCAGACTGACACATCTTTGTGCTGGGGGATGGAAAGATTGAAAACAGAGCAGTTAAATGGGCCTTTAAATCATGAAACAGCTGCTCGTGTTTTATCTCCTCCCGCCGCCTGATTTTTTTTGGCGTCGGCCGATGACGGGTTTTTTTCTCCTTTCAGAAGTTGTTCCCTTTCAGATTAAGAAATGATTTTGTTTAGAAGGTTCTGAAATGCTTAGAAGGGAGGGTTCGTGTCCAAGGCAGGAAACCCTTGCCAGGGTGTGCTGCAGGTTTTGGCCTCAGCAGAACAAACTTCCCCCGGGTGCGTCTTGGGGGGGATTTTAATTGTGGAATCGTGGAATGGTTTGAGCTGGAAGGGACTTTACATCATCCAGTTCCATGGGCAGGGACACCTTCCACTATCCCAGGTGGATCCTGCCTGGCCTTGGACACTTCCAGGGATGGGGCAGCCACAGCTTCTCTGCCCAACCTGTGCAGGGCCTCCCCACCCTCCCAGCCAGGAATTCCTTCCCAATATCCCAGCTAAATCTCCATTTTTCCACTATGAAGCCATTATCCTGTCAATGCCTTGTCCCCAGTCCCTCTCCAGCTCTCCTGGAGCCCCTTTAGGGCTCTGCCAGGGGCATCCATTGGAATATTGGGGTTTTACATCCCCAACTTGGCGTTTCTGGGGATGAGCTGCAGCGACTCCCAGATGTTTGGGAGGTTTATTGGAAGTCTGTTCGTGTGGCTGGTGCGAAACTTCAGCTGCATAAATAAGGGAAGTTTTAGGAGAAGAGAGAGCCAGCCTGAGATTCAGATTTAACGATTCCAAGAGGATTTCCTAGGGTGTCTTTTTCCCAACAACTTATGTATGGGTTGCCTTACTTTTATGGAATTTGGAAGGTTTTTTTCCCCCATTTTAAAATGCAGGGCTGGAAAACATAAAATATGTAAGAAACACAGAATTAATTTTCTATGGAATCCAAGTTTGAATTAGGCATTAATTTCTCCTGGGTGAGACCCAGTGCTGGTTGCTTGAAGTTGCTGTGCTGAAAAAAAAACCCAACAAAAAAAAAAACCTCTTGGAAACACCAGGAATGTAAATGTGAACCTGAAATTCAAATATCTCTCAGCAAATGAGAGCCCTGAGAGCCTTTGCTGGGGAGCTTTTACAGCCCCCAAAGAGGGAGAGACATTTCTTTGTACAAAAGCTTTTTTTAAAGAGTCAGAGCACAGTTGAGCAGAGTTAATGAAGAGGAGAAAAGTGCGTTGGCAATAAAATAAAATCAGATAAAATAAAATCAAATGCAAAGAAACCACAGTGGATGTGAGGGGAAAATAAGCCCAGGACTAACAGAGGGTGACAAAGGCAAAAGCCTGTGGCTTTTTCAGCCTCTGACAATGCTCCCAGTTGGCTTTGCTGGGCTTTTTTAGGGGGGGAAAAAATACTCCTGTGATGTCCCCAAACCTCCTTTTTCTCTCCCTTTCTTCCCTGGCTTTGTGTTCTCAAGATTTAAGGGGGTTTTTGGTGTCCTGGCAGATGTTGCTCACAGCTGGAAAGCAGAGGTTGGGCTCAGGGCAGTGTCACAGCCTTGCATAGGAATAAATTCCTGGGGCTGATTTGGGTTTTTTTTTTCCTTGCAATGTTTGCTAAATTTATTATTTTTTAAAATCCTTTACCCTTCATTGTAGTGTCTTATATATGTAGTTATATCTTTAACCAGGTAGTTTGGAAAATCAGCACCAATTCCTACAGCTGGACTCACAATGCCAATAAATTGTATAAATGTCATGGAAATAAATCCCAGTGGATTGATTTGTCAATTCACTGCTTCCCTGGGAGCTTCTTCCTGGCAGGATGGTAAATCCCCTGGGGAAGGAATCCTTGGGTGACAGGCAGTGACCACCTGGCCTTTTTTTAATGCCACTGGAAGAGAAATTGTTCGTTTTGTTTTCCCCCATCCAGCACAGTTGTGTTTTTCCCATTAAATATTTCTCGAGCACCAAATCACAGCCAAGGCTGTCAACAAATAAAACCTCGGTGAGTGAAACAGCCCAGCCCTGGGATTTCTGACTTTAAAACTCCTTCTGATGCTGCAGAATTGGTTGAAAATGTATTTAGGGTTTTTTTTTATCGCTGCCACTTTGTGTAGGAGGGGTGACACCAGGTTTGGGACAACGCTGAAGTTAATAATTGTCAATAAGGTGAGAATATTGTCATTGAAAATTATCTTTTTTTGCTTATATAAATAGTTTAGTTTGGGGCAGGATGATCTTTAAGGTCCCACTCCAAACCATTCTGTGATTCTCTATATTATACATATAAATATATATACAATTTTATATATATATTTATATTTTTTATTATATTTTATTAAGGATATAAAATCCTTAGAATTTCTGTGGAGACTCCAGCCAACCCCTTGTGCTACAGGTTGATAAACATGTTAAGTCATCCCAATATGATCCTCAGAAATCCCACTTTATTGGAGAAGGAAGAGGTTTATTTCCCCCCCATTAATACCTCAGAGCTCTGTCTTGCATTTCTTCCACTGTTTTGTCTGGTCACAAATGATGCAAGACAGAAGGTTTTGCCCATTTCCATCTGTCAAGCTATTTTTCAGCCTCAAAAAAAAAATGCAAATATGTCTTAAGTTGTTTTATTCCTCTTTTCTCCTCGACTCCCTCTTGTGCACTTCCAGCTCTTTAGGAAAATCCCTTTTATTCCTTTTGGGCTCAGCGGAGTGTAAAGCTCATTTTTGGTGGGCTTTAAAGGGGCTGAGGGAGGGTTTGGAGCTGCTGTGTGTGTTAAAGATGGAATTTTTTCCAGTCTCCGGGAATAGTTGGGATGGTGCCGGCCGTGGCTGAGCCTGCACACAGATGGTGTCAGAGCTTGGGAATGGGATCCTTCCCAAATGCATCCACGGCTGGGGCTGGAAGGAGGTGCTTGAGGACTTGGGATGGGGAGGAGGGGAGTGTTTCCATGCTGAGGATTCACCTCCTGTCCCAAGGTTTGGGATGGTAATTTTGAACTGTGTTTTTCCGAGTGCCTTCTCTCCAGAACACTTGTTAAGGTTGGAAAAGACATGTGGGATAACCCACTCCAACCTTCCCCAGCACTGCCAAGGCCACCACTGCCCCATGTCCCCAAGTGCCACATCCACAGGGATTTTAGATCCCTCCAGGGATGGGGATCCAGCGCTTCCATGAGCAGTCTGCTCCACCCTTTCCAGGAAGGAATTTTCCCTGATGTCCAACCTGACCCTCCCCTGGCACAGCCTGAGGCCATTCCCTCTCCTCCTGTCCCTTGTTCTCTGGGAGCAGAGCCTGACCCCACCCCAGCTCCCCCCTCCTGTCAGGGAATGGAGAGAATTCCAGGTGCCCCCTGAGCCTCCTTTTCTCCAGGCTGAGCCCCCCCAGCTCCCTCAGCCCCTTCCCCAGCTCCGTTCCCTTCCCTGGACACGCTCCAGCCCCTCAATGTCTCTCTTGGCTGAAGAATTCAGGCAAATCACTGGGAATTCAGAAGAAATGAAGATTTTCTGGCCCTGCCTTTGGTCGTGTGTTACTGCAAAGTTGTTCAGGGTCTGATCCGAGTTGGCTGTTCCAATTATGGGACTTCCCAGAGCATCATTTCCCAGTGCACTTCAAATTTAGACAGGCACCACTCTTCACCCCCTGGCTCTTTACTGAGCAGACACTTCCCCTTTATCAGATTTGTGGGATAATTTCTGGGATTCACTGAAATTCAGGACCACATCCAGGGCAGTATTTTTAATTCAGAGACATCCATGGCCGTGTTGTCTCCGTCCAACCTTCGGAGAGCTCACGTGGGGAGCCAAAACACGTGTCGTTGGCATTTCTGAGCCAACTGCTGCCTGCAGCCAATTAGCTGGGAAGTGACAATTCGTGGCTGCTGCAGGAAGGCAGCTCTGGGTTGGAATATAAATGGACAGAAGTTGGGAAGGGGAGCAGGTTTTTATATTTGCACAATGACAAGAGGTTGTGCCATGAAGCTCCAGTGGCTCAGGTGATGTGGCAGCAGGGAGGGGCCAGCCAGGAATCCCTGGGATCCCCCACGCAGGAGCAGCAGGTGTGGAAAGCAAATCCCAGGGGGGATTTTGTATTTGTGTGTTGGAGGATGTGAAGCTGAGCACGGGAGGATCTTCAGCTGCACCAGGTTCTCTTGGAGTTGGGGGGAGATGGATTTGATGGGTGAAATGTTTGGTGGATGAGGAGTTGATCCGGAGGAGGCCCCGGGGATGCTGCAGGGCTGGAGCCCCTCTGCTCTGGAGCCAGGCTGGGAGAGCTGGGAATGGTCCCCTGGAGAAGAGAAGGATCCAGGGAGAGCTTGGAGCCCCTGGCAGAGCCTGAAGGGGCTCCAGGAGAGCTGGAGAGGGACTGGGGACAAGGGCTGGAGGGACAGGACACAGGGAATGGCTTCCCACTGGGTTAGATGGGATACTGGGATTGTTGGCTGTGAGAGTGATGAGAGGCTGAGAGAGAATTCCCAGAGAAGCTGTGGCTGCCCCTGGATCCCTGGAAGTGTCCCAGGCCAGATTGGATCCCCCTGGGATAGTGGGTGGTGTCCACTGTTGCAACCCATGGCAGGGGGTTGGAATGAGATGATCCTTCATCTCCCTTCCCAACCCCAAACACTGATGAAGAGAAGGATCCAGGGAGCCTTTCCAGCACCTTCCAGGGGTTTTGATGCCCACACCTACAGCCTCAGGTGTCTTACAAACTTCCTGGGATCTCCCACCTCCAAATCAGGCTTCACTTCCACTTGTGTGCTGGAGTTTTTCATGTTATAATTAATTCCTTTAAGACCCTTCTTTCAAACCTAAGGTATAACTTCTCTGTCTAGAGAACCTTCCCCTGTGGATCAGGTTGTTCTTGCAGCCTGTGAAGATTTACAGAGGTTAAATCAGCTTCAGTTTTCTTCCCAAATTTGGGTGTAATTTTGCTGCTGCTTTAAAATGGGTCTGTGGTGCCTCCAGAAGGGAATGTCTTGCCTGTGACTGGGGTAAGGATCCACCCAAAAACTGTTGGATAGGGGCTTGGAGCAGCATGAGATAGTGGAAGGTGTCCCTGCCCGTGGCAGGAGGTTGGAACTGGATGAGCTTTAAGATCCTTCCAACCCAAACCATCCCATGATTCTGGAGCAGCAGCCTGAGATGTCCCAGGGCAGCTGTTTGGTCACAGGGTTTCCCCCTGTTTAGGCAATGGATGAGCTTTTATTGCATCCATGGAAGCAAGGAAGGGTTCACTGTGGGAATTTAAACCGTTCAAGTGAAGGGCTCTGCAGAGTCTTTGTGGGTCTCAAGTGTTCAAGGTCCTGTTCTGGAACTGAGCAGGTGAATCATTTCCTGGACAGTTGGATCACAGATGGGGATTCCATTGAGGCCTGATGGGAATGTACCTCTGTGATCCTGGATTTGGATCTTAATCTGCCTCTGAATCCCATAAATCACGTGCAGAGGTGAACAGATGCTCCCTTCTGGGGAGTGTTCCTTGGAGCTGACGTTGTTGACATGATTTGAGAGCCACCTGCCCCACAGAAGGGTCAGCTTGGGTTGCTGCAAAGTTTCCTCCTCCCTCGGGGAACAGGCTCAGCTCCAAAATCCCCTTCCAGGGCAACCCTCCCCCTTCATTCCTACATTTTGCTCCCTGCTGCCTTAACGACTTCCTCGGCTCTTTAAAGATGTTCCCAGCACACAGGAAGCAGCAGAACTGAGGCCACCCTCCAGCTGGTGGAGCTGCCTTGCCTCGTTTTTCTCTCGAACTTGGATTTCACTGGAGAACTCTATGTTTGTATTTAAAGGGCAACTTGAGACAAGGAATGATGTTTCTCCTGAGCAGAAGAGCAGTTTCTCNCACTGGAGAACTCTATGTTTGTATTTAAAGGACAACTTGAGACAAGGAATGATGTTTCTCCTGAGCAGAAGAGCAGTTTCTCCCCCCCCACCTCTCCTCTCCTAGAGGGCAAAATGAATATTTGGATGACTTTGGCGTCACTCAAGGACCCTTAAACCCCTTTTGTTTCTCGGCACATCCTTTGACAGCAGCGTTGGCTCACTCAGCATTCAAGGTAGCATCGTGTGTATCCTCCAAGGTCGGATTGAATCCTTGCCTCTAACCAGAGGGAAAACGAGACAAGACAGAGGAATTCTGAGGCACAGAGAGAGGAAGATGTGCATCAACATCCCCTGCAGCTCGTTTGGCTCTTGGCTTTCTCTGGAAGCCTGTGGAGCTCCCGGCCCCTCTCTCTTACCTGCTGCTTTTTGTTCGTTAGTCTGGGCTGGTTTGAAACAAAAAGCGAAAAAACCCAGCCTGAAATCCCTAAATTTCCGTGGTTTTCGGGGCTGTAGGCTTTGAAAACACGAGTGCTGTAGCATTCTGCCACCTGCCAGGTGGGGTTAATGGCTGGAGCAGTAGGACCTTTTGATATCTTCTGGATTCCCAGCAAGCCCCGAGCTCCAGGAGCCTTTTTCACGTCGAGCCTTCTCTGTTGGACTCCTCTGCTTTCAGGAGTTAATTAGAGTTTTTATTTTCCTCTCTCTTATAGTTCTATTCTGAGAGCGTGTCCTGTGAAAAATATCACTTCCAATTCCCCTTTCTCTCATCCCTGATAGGAAGTGGGGATGAAAAGAAAGGCAGTGCCGTGAATTGAGTCACTTCATTCAGGAGCGAAGAAAGGCAGGAACGGGGGACGTAAATAATCCTGAATTGCCAGCAGGGAAGGATAAGTCGTAGAAAGAGCTGGTTCATGTTTTCTCAAGTGTTTAGAGACACGAAATGTACCAAATCATGGTATGGAATTGCCAAGCTTGAAACATCCATTGAATCCCAGAATGGTTTGGAAGGGACCTCCAAGATCATCTCATTCCAACCCCTGCCATGGGCAGGGACAGCTTCCACTGTCCCAGATTATTCCAACCTGGCCTGGGACACTTCCAGGGATCCAGGGGCAGCCACAGCTTCTCTGGGAATTCCATCCCAGCCCCTCCCCACCCTCACAGCCAAAATTCCTTCCCAATCTCCCATCTAACCCAGTGGGAAGCCATTCCCTGTGTCCTGTCCCTCCATCCCTTGTCCCCAGTCCCTCTCCAGCTCTCCTGGAGCTCTGGAATGTTCTGGAATGTTCTCCAAGCTCTCCCTGGATCCTTCTCTTCTCCAGGGGAACATTCCCAGCTCAATTCTTCAGTCAATTTTACTTTATTGTTGCATTTAAATGCTGGAGGTGAACTTGGGTCTTAGTTAACTAAGATGTAACTGGATCCACTTTAATACAAAAACTATTCCCTTGAGTTTATTCCTAATTTTCTTTTCTGGTGACAATGGAAAGCACGTCCTGCTGTGGAATCATCCCAGTTTATTTGTCCAAATTTCTACGAGGCACAGGCTGGAGTTTAACTCCAGCAACAGTTTTGAGTATGAAATACCAACTGTTAATGAAATAGGACTTTGGGTTCAAATTACATTTCCCTTATTCCAAATATTTTGTGGCCAAGTCATTTCCATCAGCTCCTTTGCCATGTGTGTGCATCCCAATTTGGGCTGGTTTGTGCTGGTCAGAGGCAGCCAAATTTCCTTCTTGGCTTCGTGTTTCCTGTTAATCAAATGATCAAGAAAGCGAAGCTCTTAATTAGGGATTTTTATCATCCCACACGGCCCGTTCTGTTCATCTGGAGAGCAGGTGGATGGTTTGGATCCTTAAATGATGTGGCAGGAGAAAAAGTGGGATAAGCAGCTGTGCTTTCCCAAGGACCTTCTCGGATCAGATAAACACAAGTTTTTTGCTGTTCTTTGGAATTACCCTAATTAATGATTACCCTAATTAACTACTTAGGGGTGCTGTGTTATTCCTGGGAATATAAAACATCCTTGGATGACGTGTAGGGTTTGGGAATAGCGGCTGGAAAGCTGGACGAGGACCTGGGGGTGCTGCTCGACATGAGCCGGGTGTGCCCAGGTGGAGGGTTAGGTTGGATATCGGGAAAATTCCTTCCTGGAATCCAAATACGACCATGTTTAATCCAAATACGACCATCCAGGTGTCCCAGAGCGACAGAAATCCCAGCCCTGGCTGATCTTGGAGAAATCCCTGAATTTTGGAGCCAGGGGAGGGATTTGTGTTTGTGTTCCCTGCGCCACAAATGCGCTTTATTAAGGGAAAAAAAANTCAGCATTCAAGGTAGCATCGTGTGTATCCTCCAAGGTCGGATTGAATCCTTGCCTCTAACCAGAGGGAAAACGAGACAAGACAGAGGAATTCTGAGGCACAGAGAGAGGAAGATGTGCATCAACATCCCCTGCAGCTCGTTTGGCTCTTGGCTTTCTCTGGAAGCCTGTGGAGCTCCCGGCCCCTCTCTCTTACCTGCTGCTTTTTGTTCGTAAGTCTGGGCTGGTTTGAAACAAAAAGCGAAAAAACCCAGCCTGAAATCCCTAAATTTCCGTGGTTTTCGGGGCTGTAGGCTTTGAAAACACGAGTGCTGTAGCATTCTGCCACCTGCCAGGTGGGGTTAATGGCTGGAGCAGTAGGACCTTTTGATATCTTCTGGATTCCCAGCAAGCCCCGAGCTCCAGGAGCCTTTTTCACGTCGAGCCTTCTCTGTTGGACTCCTCTGCTTTCAGGAGTTAATTAGAGTTTTTATTTTCCTCTCTCTTGTAGTTCTATTCCGAGAGCGTGTCCTGTGAAAAATATCACTTCCAATTTCCCTTTCTCTCATCCCTGATAGGAAGTGGGGATGAAAAGAAAGGCAGTGCCGTGAATTGAGTCACTTCATTCAGGAGCGAAGAAAGGCAGGAACGGGGGACGTAAATAATCCTGAATTGCCAGCAGGGAAGGATAAGTCGTAGAAAGAGCTGGTTCATGTTTTCTCAAGTGTTTAGAGACACGAAATGTACCAAATCATGGTATGGAATTGCCAAGCTTGAAACATCCATTGAATCCCAGAATGGTTTGGAAGGGACCTCCAAGATCATCTCATTCCAACCCCTGCCATGGGCAGGGACAGCTTCCACTGTCCCAGATTATTCCAACCTGGCCTGGGACACTTCCAGGGATCCAGGGGCAGCCACAGCTTCTCTGGGAATTCCATCCCAGCCCCTCCCCACCCTCACAGCCAAAATTCCTTCCCAATCTCCCATCTAACCCAGTGGGAAGCCATTCCCTGTGTCCTGTCCCTCCATCCCTTGTCCCCAGTCCCTCTCCAGCTCTCCTGGAGCTCTGGAATGTTCTGGAATGTTCTCCAAGCTCTCCCTGGATCCTTCTCTTCTCCAGGGGAACATTCCCAGCTCAATTCTTCAGTCAATTTTACTTTATTGTTGCATTTACATGCTGGAGGTGAACTTGGGTCTTAGTTAACTAAGATGTAACTGGATCCGCTTTAATACAAAAACTATTCCCTTGAGTTTATTCCTAATTTTCTTTTCTGGTGACAATGGAAAGCACGTCCTGCTGTGGAATCATCCCAGTTTATTTGTCCAAATTTCTACGAGGCACAGGCTGGAGTTTAACTCCAGCAACAGTTTTGAGTATGAAATACCAACTGTTAATGAAATAGGACTTTGGGTTCAAATTACATTTCCCTTATTCCAAATATTTTGTGGCCAAGTCATTTCCATCAGCTCCTTTGCCATGTGTGTGCATCCCAATTTGGGCTGGTTTGTGCTGGTCAGAGGCAGCCAAATTTCCTTCTTGGCTTTGTGTTTCCTGTTAATCAAATGATCAAGAAAGCGAAGCTCTTAATTAGGGATTTTTATCATCCCACACGGCCCGTTCTGTTCATCTGGAGAGCAGGTGGATGGTTTGGATCCTTAAATGATGTGGCAGGAGAAAAAGTGGGATAAGCAGCTGTGCTTTCCCAAGGACCTTCTCGGATCAGATAAACACAAGTTTTTTGCTGTTCTTTGGAATTACCCTAATTAATGATTACCCTAATTAACTACTTAGGGGTGCTGTGTTATTCCTGGGAATATAAAACATCCTTGGATGACGTGTAGGGTTTGGGAATAGCGGCTGGAAAGCTGGACGAGGACCTGGGGGTGCTGCTCGACATGAGCCGGGTGTGCCCAGGTGGAGGGTTAGGTTGGATATCGGGAAAATTCCTT
>WEKX01015638.1:5858-23459 GCA_013390025.1 Pitta sordida | reverse complement strand
TAGGTACACAATGCTCGATTCAGGTTTCCATGCCTATTAGTAAAGTTTAAGATAGAGAAGTACTAGCCTTAGTAAAGTAGAACTGAGACAAAAGAGGAATAAATAAATGGGTTATTAGGAGAGTAGTGAATGCTGTTTACGTCTTGAAATTGGTTACCAAAGTTTTTCTTAGAAAGACTTTCCTTCTAAATAAAATATGGAAATATGGATTAGATGGTTTGATTAAGTAGTGAGTGAAAAACTGGAAGAACTATGGGTAGTGAAGATTAGTAGTCTGAATTCAATCTGGGGACAGGCTACAAACTAAACCTCTCAGGGGTTAGGGTCCATAGTGACAATGCATGACATTGCCACCTCCTGGGAGCATGTGTCACACAAACTAGTTCAGTGAAAGATGTTCACAGGTTCACAGGTTATTCTGAGTTGGAAGGGACCCACAGGATCATCTAGTTCAACTCCCAAGCGAACACCCACCGAGGGATCAGGTCCACAAGTGTGGAACCATGAGCACAAGGCTCCATCCATCCAAGCCTCCCACCAACTAGACCATGTCACTGAGCTCTTCATCGAGTCTTCTCTTAAACACTGGACTCCACCACCACCCTGGGCAGACCATTTCACTGAGACATCACTTTCTCTGTGGAAAAACTGTTCCTGACGTCCAGTCTAAACCTCCCCTGGCATAGTTTAAGGCCATGTCCTCTTGTTCTGGTGTCATCAGCCTCCTAAATCACTCTCCATTTCACCACTCTCCAGCCACTCATTCCCCAGTCGATAGTGATGCATGGGGTTGTTATGTCCAAAGTGAAGCACTCTCATCTTCCTCTGAAGATGAAGATCAGTGGGCTAACCACATCAAGGATGTTTATGGCTACGGTGAAACCCCTTACACTCCTTCTAGGGATCGTGGTTGCTTACCTGAAGTACTTGTATGCACACACAGAGAGCACAGGGAATTAGCAAGAACAAGAAATCCGTGAGAAGTCTCAGGGCCATGATTGCACTGCAATTACTGAAACACGATAGAATAACTCACATGACTAGAATGTTTTAATGAATGGTAATGTACTTTTTAAAAAAAAAACAGGTTAGGGTGTCAAGGTGGTGGAATTGCTCTTTATGTGAGTGAGCAACTGGAATGTGTCAAGCTCTGTTCAGGGAGATTCGAGTTTACAGTTTATGGGTGGGAATTAAGGGACAGGCTAATATGGGGGACACTGTTGTAGTGTTTACTACAGGCCACCAGATCAGGAGGAGGACGTTGATGAGGCTTTCTGTGGGCAGCTGGAAATAGATTCACAGTTACAGGCCCTGGTTCTCCTGGGGACCTTCAAGCATCCTGATGTCTGTTGGAGGGACAATACGGGTCAACACATACAGGTTCACAGGATATTCCGAGTTGGAAGGGACCCACACGGATCATCTAGTCCAACTCCCAAGCGAATGCCCTCCCAGGGATCTAACCCACAACTCTGAAGCCGTAGCCACCATGCTCCATCCATCTGAGGGATCATTATCTCTGTGAAGAAGTTCTTCCTAACATCCAGTCTAAACCTCCCCTGGTGCAGCTTAGCACCATGTCCTCTTGTCCAAGAAGTTCTTACAATCACTGAAGATAAATTTTTCATGCAAGTGACAGAGGACTGAATGAGGAAAGGTGTGTCTCTGGGCCTTGCACTAACAAAAAGAGACTGGTTGAAGACATAAAAGTTAAGGGCACCTTTGTCTGCGGCCACCATGATGCCACGGTGGAACTCAAGACCCTTCATGGGGGAAACAAAACAATAAGCAGGACTAGTACCCTAATTTTTTTTGAGGGTTAACTTCAGCCCCTTCAAAAGGGCATGTTCAGAGGAATTTCATAAGATAAAGCTCTAGAAGCCCAGGGAGTCCCAGGGAGCTTGTCAATATTTAAGTACTAATTCCTTTAAGCTCAAGAACAGTGTAACTCCATGATGAAGGCAAAAGGGCAGGAAATATGTATGGATGAACAGGAAGCTCCCAGTATATCTCAAATGCAAGAAACAAATTTATGGGATGCAGAAAAAGGGACTGGCCACATCGGAAGCCTATAGAAGCATCAAGATATGCAGGGATAAGAAGAGAAAGGAGAACAAGAAAGACTTCTATAAGTATATAAGCAACAAAAGGAAGATTAGGATAAATTTGGGGCCACAGCTGAATCAGATGGGTGTCCTGGTAATGAGACACACAGAGAAGGGAGAATTACTGAATGTCTTCATTACCACAGTCTATACTGCTGAGAATGGCTTCCAAGATTTCCAGACCTCAGAGATAAGAGTAGAAGGCCAGAGAAAGGAAGACATTTCATTGGTGATAGAGGGTTGGGTTAGAGATAGGCTAGCCAACCTTAATAACCGTAAATCCATGGGCTGCGATGGGGTGCACCCATGGGTGCTGAGGGAGCTGACAGATGCAGTTTCTCTGTCACTCTCTGTCATCTTTTAAAAATCATGGAGAACAAGAGAGGTGCCCAATGACTGGAGTAAGACCAATGTTACTCTCATCTTCAAAAAGGGCAAGAAGGAGGACCTGGTAAACTACTGGCCAGTCAGCCTCACCTCCATCCTTGGAAAGGTGATGAAATAGGTAACTCTGGATGTCATGACCATACCTGTAGGAGAAAGAGAGTCATCAGAGCAATCAGCATGGATTCACCAGGGGGAAATCATGTGTCTGATAGCCTTCTGTGATAACATGGCAGGATGGGCTGATAAGGAGAGTGCAGTGGATATTGTCCATCTTAACTTCAGCAAGGCTTTTGACACTGACTCCCATAACATTCTCATAGGCAAGCTTACGAAGTGTAGATTAGAAGAATGGACAATGAGGTCAATAAAGAACTGACTGAATGACACATCTCAGAGAGTCATGACCAGAGGATAAGACTGCAACTGGGAGTCTGTAGTCAGTGATACTCTCCGGGAATCAATACTGGGTCCAGTCTCATTCAACCGGTTTAACAGTGATCTGGACAAAGGGATAGAATGTACCTTCAGCAGGTTTGCTGATGGTATGAAATTGTGGGGAATGGCTGATACACTTGCTGTCTGTGCTGCTATTCAGTAGCATCTTGTTAGGCTAGAAAGTTGGGTAGAGAGAAACCTGTTAAAAAGGACAAGTGTAGGGTCCTTCACCCAGGAGGAGTAGCTCACATACCAGGACAGGCTGCAGATTGTCTCCAGAAGTCCTTTTTGACCTAAACAATTCTGCAGTGTCAGAAAGATAGATGGTTAATGATGAGCTTCCCCTAGGGTTGGTACTAGTATTTTAACACCCTTGTCAGCAGTCTGGATAACCATGCTCTCACCAGAACAAAACAACTGTATGCACTTATACAGGGTGAGGAATGGTGGCAGTTCTGCAGAAAAGGGCCAAGACTCTTGCTGACACAAGTTAGTCATGTGTCATCTTGACAGTACAGGCAAAGCAAAGGACGAGCTTCATTAACAAAAGTGTAACCAGCATGTTTTAGGGAATGACTATTACCCTCTATCTGACAAACCCATGTATCATCTAGCGTCCAATTCTGGCCTTCAAGTGAAAACCAAACCAAACAAACAAAACAACAATAAAACAGAGTTCAGGAGAGGATGACCAAGACAGAAACCTGGAGTGTATTGAATATACATTAGCCCAGAAAACAGAAGGATAAAACGGAGAATTATTTCAGCCTACAGCTACAGCCTTTCACAGAATTTCACTCTTCTCAGAGATATACAAGGAAAAGACAGGAAGTCATGATCTGAAAATGCAGCAAGGGAATTTTTCATTGGGTGTAAGGGAACAATAAAGAACATTATGATAAACATTTTTAAGGTATGAAAAAGGCTGCTAGGAGAGATAAGAAACGAAGGTCTTCATTCTTGGGCATCTACGAAACTTGTCTGAAAGAAGAACTGAGCAACCTGATCAAGATTTGCAGCTCTTTCTGTGTTCAGCAGGTAGTTAGATGGTCTTCAAAAGGTTACTTCAATCTTAGTTTATTGTGTGCTTCTGTAAGATCTTTTGATTTAAAATCCATGAATCTGTGTTACTTTCTAAAAGGATTGTGAACAGTTTAGAGCATGTTGAACTCTTTTTATGGAGAAAAATTTTGCATGTAAATATCAGCATTTTCTGTTCTCACTGCTAGGGAAAAAACAGATGTACATATTAACAACACTTCAGTAAAATCAATTTTTAGAAGTGCCTTTATGCATGAACTGCTGAAGATAGATGATACTACTTTTTTCCCAACTCTAAAAATTCTTTTAAGTGGGGATCTTAGTTACAAGCTGAAGACGAGTCCTGGTAAATCAGACTCAGACCAAAAAGTGGACTAAATTAAAGAGGAAAAATTAGTTTCAGAATAAATGTTTGAGCACAAGCGTTTGACTAAGAAATGGATATAGTGCACTAGTAAAAATGAAAGATTATAAAAATAAAAGATTAAGTTAAATAATTTCTATTAATTATAGCTAATTATTCTATGATAGTTTTTATTCACACATTTAAAATCTAATATCCGAAAAGGATTTTGAAATCTTTGTGTTCTAAGTAGCTGTAAAGAATTTTTGTTTGAACAACTTCTTTAACAGAATGCACAAAAATAAATCAGGTGTTTATGGCGTAAGGTGCACCTTGACAGAAGTGTATCTCAGCACACTATTCACAAAAAAGAAACCTACTAAATGAGTTCCTTGAATCTTATTTTTTGCCATGATTTGAACCTTGTTCGTTACATAGCCTCCTTAATGCAGGACTGTATCTTAGAATTCTCTATAGGTGTTGAAAACGGCTCACACAAAGCTTGTTTTATGGAGTAGTTCAAATATTTGAACATTTTTGAGAAATAAAGCACAGGCAAGTTACTCTAGAAAAGCTGTAAACCAATAGCTTTCTTGTGTCCACACAGTATCTAACTTCTAAATTAGAGATAATTTTTCCTACTTACTCAGATTTCCCCCGTATCAATATGATTCATAATATTTGGGATGTAGTGTATGAATATCTGGGCTGCACTCTTTAAAGATTACTTCTTACCTGGAAGTGATAAAGTAAAATAGACTTTTTTAGTTTTGTAGATAAAAAATTCTGTGAAAAGACAGTTCCTTCTAGAAATGAGATTAAAATAATCCTCACTTTCCCTGGTCTTTGTTCTCTTGCTCATTCTTTAATCTTGAATTAATTCATAATTCAAGTTAATCTTGAGTTCATTCATAAAAGATAAAATATCAAAGATGAGTCTTTGTTTTTCTAGTGAGGTTTGATGTCAGTTTTTATAGAAAAAAACCCTTCATTGACTCGTCTACCCAGAATAAAGGTTTTCTGATATTTAACTCCATTGTTGTCCAGATGGGAAATTATAAATTGGGAATGGAAATTTGAAAATTATCAGATGCGTGCATTCAGGTAGCTGTACCAAACCTTCAATTTGCAAGCTGAACCCCTACTTAGAATACAAGGATCATGCATTGATTTAATTTTCCAACATATAGTAATAATAATGGTAAGTATGGATTACACTGTGTCATTGCTATTTGAGAAAAACAGTACCATACAATCAGTTTATAGTGTGATACACTTTAGATGTAAATGACAGAACACTGGAATGAGAATTAGGAGATATGGATTATATTTATGGCTCTACTATAACCCGCTCTATGACCCTTAGTAAATCATAACGTCTTTTGTTATTCTATTTCCTTGTCTGTATTTATCTGATAGTTCATTCAGAAGACAAGTTTCTTATGTGGGAAATGTTCCTTGTTAATATCGCAATACATACTTAGATATCTTCTTAAATACTTATTTACTTCAATTATAGTATTGTTAAGATATAGTACCTGTGAACAGAATGATATTACACAACATGTAGCCTATGTAAATCTAGAACAGAAACAGGACAATTCTTTTTGTTAAAAGCAGTAGAAATACAAAGAAAATTGAGAATAAAAGGCAATATTGTACCTTCAGTTAAAACCAACCACACAGACTCAGGAATCATTAATAAATCCATTAATTTTAGAAAATTCTACAGTTACAGTGGTGAGATGATGGCTTAATAGTCAGGTCAGGAAAAAGGAGATAATTTCACTTTGAATACAGTTTACTGAAGGAGCCATATCCACTTAGGGGATTTTAGCTCTATCTGAATTTCAAATACCTCTAAATTTCAGCTCTGATTCTGTACAGCATAAGCTTCAGAATGACCTCACCCTTAGCTTTATTATATCAGGCATTCTTTTGATCTGATTCTTCATCCCCATTTTGTTATGGGTGTTTATGCAAGAAGTAACTATACAGTGAATGAAAATCATGATCTAAGAATAAATAGCATATTTTGTATCTGAAACCATGTTTATCTTGCACTGAGATAAGTGGCAGCCAAAAATATAAAGAAAACATTAATATAGGACTAGACCTAAGGGAATCAGTGGAGGAAATAAAGGCAAGGTCCTTTAAAAAAATGTGAAAAGTTTGCCTAATTTTTTCAACCCACATTTCAGTTCAATTCTAGAGAGCATACTAGTTTTCACTTTTGGAGATAAAAGATCTGTTCCATATTAAGTAGCTCAAAAATTAAATATTTTTCATGGGTCTTTCGTCCTTCCTACTCTGTTCATCATAAGAACAGTGATACTTAGTCCATTCTATAAATGAAAAATATGATTCAAAACCAGCAATGACTAGAAGGATAGTAGACCAGAACTGATGTAAATGGATTGATGTAAATGGACTGTCATCAGGTCCTGATTCAACAAAGCACTTGAATATATATATTGCACTTAGTACCTGATCAGTCCCATTGCTTACCAGGATAGTTTTAGATGCATGACAACTGGTTCAGGCTGTTATGTCGGTCTCCTACTGTCAAGGAAAGAGTAATTCATTAATGTTAGCTGAGGTTTGCTCTTTCACAGAAATGGACCAGCAACTTTTGAATAGCAAAGCCGGACCGTGGACTGTGTATGTGTAGTAGGTGACGTTGAGAGGCTATGCATAGGCTGTTTTGTAAAAGAGGGAAAATTGCAACAAATCAGACAGCACAGTCTGCTAATCTGTCTGGCACTGGAATTTTTTAAAAAAAATATTCTACAACAAAGGTTAGAGGTTTGGGGATTTTGTTGGGGGTTTTTTGTTTTTATCAAAATATTTTTACTTTTTGATTAGTATTTTTGTACAGAGACTAATTAAATCATTGTTTCATTATGTTCCCATTTTTCATAAACTNATTCTTAATACAGATCAGGATGCCACTGGCCTTCTTAGCCACCTGGGCACACTGCTGACTCATATTGAGTTTCCTGTCAATCATGACTCCTAAATCCCTCTCCATTTCACCACTCTCCAACCACTCATTCTCCAGCTGATAGCGATGCATATGGTTATTCCGTCCAAAGTGCCTGATACTATAAGATCGAGATTTTCAGATGTTCTCAAACAAATGGTGGAGAGGTAAAAGGCACCATCAGTTTAAATTTACAAGCAAACATAGTATTCACAGAATCATAGAATGGCTTGGGCTGCAAGGGAACTTAGGGGTCATCAAAGTTTAACATCCCTACCATGGGTAGGGACACCTTCCACTAGATCAGATTGCTCAGAGCCTCATCCAATCTGGCTTTAAACACTTCCAGAGATGAAGCATCCACTGCTTCTCTGGCAACCTGTACCAAGACCTCACCACCCTCATATCAAAGTAATTTTTCCTAATATCAAATTTACTAGTACTACAGCAACAATTTTTTTAAAGTCTAGAATATTTGTTACTTTACTACAGATGACTTACCTCCCTTTTTCCCTCCAGTTCCAGGGAATGATAATTACTTCAAAAAAAGGAATCATTTTGCCTCTTTTTACTCTTAATCTAGTCTCCAGTGATTCTGGGCTTCTTACATTCTAAATGAGTGTTGTGAGCATTGGGTTATAAAAGCAAAACCAGTCACAGCTACTAATGTGCCTGCATTGCAGGGATAATGAGCCCAGCAGTATGCTCAGCGTTCCTGATCCCTGCTCATGCACGCTGAAGAATCAGGGGGATACCATGTCTCATCTCTTTCTGTGTACCAAAATAACAATGAGATAGTTGGAGACCTACCCTGTGCCTCATGAAATGGCTTGTAACACCATCCTGGGCCTCAAAAAACAAGTCCCGTGGAGGTCTGGTACCCCTGAGAGGATTGAATTCCATAGTGGGACTCATTTTAAGAGCAGCCTTATCAATAATTGGGCTAGGAAACATGGCATCAAGTAGGTATATCACATTCCCTATCATGCACAAGCTACTGGCAAAATAGAATGGTACAATGGGTTGCTGAAAACCACCTTGAAGGCACTGGGTAGAGGAACTTTCCTGTGTTTTGTCAGACTCTGAATACCAATAGACCATAAGTATGGATATATGTTGAACAGCTGTGCACCAGAACCAAGCAGCGAATGCTTGAGATGTCTCAATACAATGGCTTGTCTGGAGAAAAGTCTCTTACCTCTGATCAGTGAGACTGTAATAATGAACTAAATGACATAGACATCTTGTAGTGCTTGACAACCACAGCAGAAATTTTAGTTCATTAGGAATCATCCATTGAAGCTGAAGATGAGTGACAAGGCAAGAACTTTCTTTTTTTACTAGTAAACAATAATAACATTCAAAAAAGCTTGGAACATCCTATGGCACCGTTTACTTTGCTAGCATATATATAATCAAAATGGGTGTATATAGAGGCTTGAAGTTTGGATTGTTAGCATTTAAACAGAATGCTTCAGTCCTGTTGTTGCTTCAATCTTCCATCTCTGTACACAGATCAAACTGAAGTCCAAACTTGACTCATGTTGACCCATAGTTTTCATAAAAAATGAGACGTGAGTTTTAGGGGAAGAAAACTTATCCTGTACTACCTTTAGTGTGAACTCAAATGAATTTTAATCCTCATGGTGGACACATGGTTAGGCATACTGGTTGGGAGATTTTTCTCACCTGACTTTAACTGGCTAGAGGTAAGTACACTGATGCTTCACTATTTCGGCCTTCCACTATNCTCAAGCAGTTCAACATCGTTCTTAAACTGGGGAGACCAGAACTTTGGAAATTTGTAGATTATTTTGTGGGGAAGATGCCTCTGTTTTGCAATGTTTATCTTTCTGTTCATGCACACAGTGTCCCCTGCTGCTCCGTGGAGCAAGACTGGCTTGTGCCAGGGGTCAAGACTACCATGTTCCACAGGTCAGGGAGGCTCTTGTGGGGTTGGGCTGGACTCCATCCCTCAAGAATATATGCTTTATACACAATGTGTCCACCTCACTGGGGGGGTGCAAGGACAGCCCAATGCATGGGCTTAAAGACATGCTTCTGCCCAGGATGGCGTGCTCCCAAAATGCCCTAACCCATCTTTGAACACATCCGGCGAGGGTCCCATGCGCTGGCCCTGGCATGAACCTGGGTCAACGGCTTGTTGCATTAGCTGGTGGTGCCACTGCATAGCGCAGGGCCCAGGCCCCAGCTTCTGGGCCTCTAGTGGGGCTGACTGTGGCTTCCAGGGCCTGGGGCTGGGTGGTCTGTGGGGTGGACTGGGGCTTCCAGGGCCCTCATCTCGACCCCATTTGCTCCTGGGAAGCAAGGGGACATCGTGATGGGAAGACGTGGCCACAGTGGGCTCCTGGCTCTAGGATCTGGGCTCTGGGCTGCTGTGCAGCCCTGCAGCAGCAGCTGCCTGAACACCCCACCCAGCTAGGGCTTGCGAACAAGATTGGAGCCCTCATCAGGCCCCGGGGCTTTGGCCACATCTCCCCATTGTGATGTCCCCTTGCTCATCCGGAGTGAATGGAGTTGAGATGGGGGCCCCAGAAGCCCTGGTCCACCCTGCTGGAGCCCTGGAAGCCCCAGGCCACCCGGCCCAGGCACGTCTATATTATCATAAGTTTTTTGATGGGAATTCAGTTTGCTGTACTCAACTGCTACCTCTTTTTGCCCCCTCTACTATTCTGGAAAAGTCTCCCAATAAGGGAAATTCTCCAATGTGAAACCCACCACCACTTGCTGCCAAGTGGGATTTGGAAATGTAGATCTGAATGACAGATACCCTGCAGGTAGGAAAGAGTTTGTGTGCTGGGTCTGTCTGGGTTGGAGTTACGTGGTATTGATTGCTGCTTATTTGCTGCTGTTTGAGATTTGTGACCAAAATGACACCGATAACACACTAGTATTTTAGCTATTGCTCAACAGTAGTTACACAATACTGAGGTCTTCTCTGTTTCTCACATCCCAGCAAATAGATCAGGGATGCACAGAAGACAGGAGGGGACACAACCAGACAGGTTCTGTAATTCCAGTGAGAAGTTCCATAATACAGCAGTGTATGTTCAGCAATAAAAGAGAGGTGGGATATTTTACCAGCTAATAATTTTCTTGGGAACTAGCTGGGTTTTGGTCTACACATGGGAGATGGTGAGTTATTGATTTTGCATAATTTTTTAAAATTTGTTTTGTTTTCTCTCTCTTTTTCCACTTCATTATTAAGGTATTTTTATCCTGACTCATACATCTTCTTACTTCTTTTGCTCTTCATTTCCTCTCCCTCTATCCCACTGTGGATAGAAGGGGATAGTGAAGAACTGGTTGCGAGGTGCTTCACTGCTTACTATGGTTAACCTAAAATAACTTGGAAGAACTAATGCAGTAAACTTCTTGGGTAGTATGGATATTCCCTCCAAGTAACCACTCCCCCATCTCACATAAAAATGTCTTTTCCATAACTTTGTTATACAGTCTGTATTGAAAGCTTCTAGTTTCACTCACAGCATTTGGTTACAGTGCAACTAGTGCTTGCATTTGACTTTAACCTTTTATCTTAAACTATGATATAGGCAAAGTCATAATTCATCCACAGCCTTTTGCTCCAACGAAGACATTCTTGTCTGAAAAGGTACCATAATTACATCGTATATCCTGTATGAGAAATAAAGCCAGCATACTTCCCTTTTCTGTTATTGCAAACAACAATGCCAGGATTTTAAATAAATGCATAACATAAGCATTTCTATAATAGCTAACAAGAAATGGAAGAAAAAGTTATATTAATTTATTTGCTCTAAATTGAACATACCAAATCATTATTCTCTCTTTTCTTCTCCTTCTTTCCTTTTTTTTCCTTTCTTTTCAGGTTTTTCTCCTGATTCTCTATTTCTTTTTTTTGTTTGTTTGTTTCTTCCTTAAGGGACGCTTGAATAGAACTATCTGGTTTAGAAGATGAGGCTGACTGATTACTGTAATTCATAGGGCCTTAATTAGCTGCACAAACCATTAGCTACAATTAGACTATTATAAAACACTTGATGCGCTGTGTCAACCATGGGGGCTCATTTATTCTTGTGGCAGGGAAGGGAGGGGGGGGAAGGGGAAAAGAGAGTACTGTACAGCCAAGCATGCTAATAAAGAATGATTTTTGATTTAAGATGTTGCCGATAGTGCCTCAAAATTAATCTCAATAGCTGTCTAATTTGTGTCGGTGGATGGTATATTTATTGTAAAATGACACCAAAGCTAAATGAGTTACCTGAAGCAGGACTGCTAATGTCAGCGCCTGGAGACGCAACTCCATATGCCGTAATACAGCAAGGCACTGGGGCTGAATACTCCCAGTGGAACACTTTGCTTCATCTGTCTCTGAAAATGCAGCAACCTGACTTACACTTTATGATCCTTAAATAATAATAATAAAAAAAAATAGATAGGAGAAACAAATTCCAGAACAGCTTTCAAAGGTTAGGGGGCTTACAAGGGCATGGTACAGCCAAAAACCTTATTGAAATTGCTTTGGATGTTAGCATATGTAAAAGTTGAAATTATGAGATTTGCCTTTAAATTGAAAAGAGAGGGGAAATAATACAGATGAGGAGGATTTTTCTAATGGGCTTAACACAGTGAGTGTGCAAATATGACATCCTTTTACTTAGAGATTTTTTTTGTTTCTTTTCCTATTGTGTTTTCTAATTCATATTGTATTGATCCAACTTTCTAGTTGCAAATTGCTGGAAATGCATTTATAGATTCCTTTAATTTATTTCTTTTTTTTTTTTTTTCCTTTTTACCCTTGATTAATTTCCTGTTAAGCCCCTTTGCAACAGAAAGTCAGGAACATTAAAAAAAGAGAGATTGGTTCAATAATACATGGCACTTGGTCTTTTCTGTACCATGCATGAAAGTATAAAAGCACAGAGGGGAAGAAAGCAGAATGTGTAGCTAATATGTTAGATTGGGACTCAGAGACCTGAATTCTGTTCCTGTCGTGCCCTACATGACCTTGGGCAAATCCATTTCTCTGTGCTTTTTTGCAACATGGGGACAGTCACACTTTCTCTCCTATTATGCTTTGTTTCTTTCAACTCTGGGGGCCAGATTCATGAAGGTAAATCAAGGTAATTTATCTTGATGGACTATAAAGTAAGAGCTGAATTACCTCTGTGGATGAGGGCCTGAGCTTTTTAGGGTAAGTATTGCCTATTGGTTTGGGGAAATACAGCACTTGGCACGCAGGACAAAATGTCATTTCAAAACTCTAAATCTGCTTGCAAAAAAAACCCCCACAACATGCTGTTAATGGGATGGAGTTGTTACACTGCATACACTGTGATTAACTAACTGATGATCTTCAGTGATGCTGCAGATGCCNACTATTATAAAACACTTGATGCGCTGTGTCAACCATGGGGGCTCATTTATTCTTGTGGCAGGGAAGGGAGGGGGGGGAAGGGGAAAAGAGAGTACTGTACAGCCAAGCATGCTAATAAAGAATGATTTTTGATTTAAGATGTTGCCGATAGTGCCTCAAAATTAATCTCAATAGCTGTCTAATTTGTGTCGGNTCAGGAACATTAAAAAAAGAGAGATTGGTTCAATAATACATGGCACTTGGTCTTTTCTGTACCATGCATGAAAGTATAAAAGCACAGAGGGGAAGAAAGCAGAATGTGTAGCTAATATGTTAGATTGGGACTCAGAGACCTGAATTCTGTTCCTGTCGTGCCCTACATGACCTTGGGCAAATCCATTTCTCTGTGCTTTTTTGCAACATGGGGACAGTCACACTTTCTCTCCTATTATGCTTTGTTTCTTTCAACTCTGGGGGCCAGATTCATGAAGGTAAATCAAGGTAATTTATCTTGATGGACTATAAAGTAAGAGCTGAATTACCTCTGTGGATGAGGGCCTGAGCTTTTTAGGGTAAGTATTGCCTATTGGTTTGGGGAAATACAGCACTTGGCACGCAGGACAAAATGTCATTTCAAAACTCTAAATCTGCTTGCAAAAAAAACCCCCACAACATGCTGTTAATGGGATGGAGTTGTTACACTGCATACACTGTGATTAACTAACTGATGATCTTCAGTGATGCTGCAGATGCCAATACACTTTGTACTATCCTCAACCATTAATATTGCAGCAGAAAGAGCTTGGAGTGTCCAGCCCCAAAATTACAAGCCTCTGTTGCTGGAGCCAAAAGAAGGTGAATCACTGATAATTGAAGTTTAGTGTCTTGTCTCTCACTTAGGATATTAAGCACTATATCTATTCCAGGAATCAGAGACAAAAAATTGGAGTATGACCCTCATCTCTCTAGTTACACAGTGAAATGTAAATATCGGAGGCAGATAAACCCTACCTTGCTTTGATACAGAGGTGACAGCCACCATTCCTCACATGTATAAATCCCCTAGAGGAGTTTGATATGTTACTGTATTTTCCTGTGCCTGACCTGACTGTTACAGAGCGGAGCATGTGTCACTGTGTGCATCTAGAAAATGTCATCCATAATCTCTGTCCCTCATTGCAGTCTTGAAAACCAAGCTTTATTCTTCACATATCCAACTGCAGAAGAATAATATTGACATAACTTTAATATCATAGCTTAAATGAGTGTATATGTTGCATACAGTGGCATGCAATGTGGCAATTTTTCCTAGTCTCCTGTGGAAAACTTAGTCTCCCTTGAGAGGGGAAACAGACACTCACCCTCTCACCTATCTAAGTTACTATGAAACGTAAAAATATCACAGGAACAAAACAAAAGCATTAATTAAAAATGTCAAACAATATTCACCAAATAAACCATTTTGTTCTACTTACATATGTGAGTACATACATATATCTATGCATGCCTCTAATAACTGCACACGTATATGTGGATCTTGGCACGAGAAAAAAATCATGTAACTTATAATTATCTTCCATCCAAAAATCTTAAAAAAAAACCCTTAAATGCTTTAACATTTTAGGCTAATCTGTTAAAAATACAAATTTACATATGGGCATGGAGCTCTTGTAAATTTTGGTGTCAGAGAGAATTCATTAATTAGTGGTTAATTGCAAAAAGGAACTACAATACAAAGGGTTCTCATAATTATAGTGGAAGATGAAGGAGGATTTTCTAGATGATGAAGGAAGGATCAGTCAATGATGACCAAAATCTCAGTTCAATATAATAGCATGATTGTAATTAACAATCACACTCATGAACAGTATTCCGTTGGGATTTGAGGAAGTACCCTGGCCCTATAGAAAATTTTAAAAAAAGAAGAGAAAAGTAGAAGTGTAAGTTCTGCTTTAGATTCATGAAGTGGGATAGCTGATATTTGCAAAAGGAAGAAACTTAATCTTTGGCTTTGGAACTAATTACCAACATATCTTCAAAAGAAGCCATGGTCCACACACACAACTGCAAGGAAATTTTAAATAAATTTACTTCAAATTCTTTATTAGATAATATCAGGAAGCAGCCTGGTAGAAGTAGGTGGAGTGGTTTACTTCTCTTACAGACAAATAACACCAATAAGATGAAAAAGTATTTTCAAAGTCTATGGTCTTATGAAATTTGTTAAACACTCATTCAGTGATTATCAAACAACTGCTATTCAAGCAGCAGTTTGTTCAGTTCCCAGGCAATCACCTTCCAGTAATGATGACAGAATACACAGATGTCCTGGGAATTGTCCCTTGGGTAGCTTTTCTCAAGTCTCCTTACCCAGGATGCTTAGGCAGCAGCAAGATTGCTAGCACAGGGTGATGACTTTGTGTTCCCAACAGTGACAAAACAGTGACAAAAGCCAGAAACAGTCCTAACCTACTCTTTTTCAGCCCCACATGAAACGACTTAAGAGTTTCTCTGAATATTTAGACTCCTTTCCATGATGTCTCAGGTTTCGGATTTCCATTTCTGAAGCAGTGCCTCTTTGGCATGAATAACCCTTACAACACAGTTTACACTTTCCCTCCCTCCTTCCTATCTTGTCAGAGGGTGTGCAGGCCTTCCATGACTATTCTGGTTATGGCACATCTGCATGAAAAGGAGATGAAGGATCTCAGCGGGATGCTTGCAAAGGCTCAAATGGCAGGGAGCCGTGAGATTCCTATTAAGGATCTATGTGTGCTGAGGATCTTCATAATTCTTGCTTTCAGTTTCCTGGCCTCTGGAGATAGTACCATCCTCCTTTCTATTTTCTTTCCTTTTTCTCCTAACTTTCCATTCAATAAACTTCCAATGTTATTTTTAGTAGTCTGGTCAGTATGTTGGTTTTTTTTCCCTTTTTTTCACTCCCTTGGAAAGTCAAACTTCTATTGTAGATAGTATTACTTAGTGATTCATCTATAGTTCCTTCTTGAACCAATTCCTGCTTGTTGCTTAGGACTTACAGATGTTTTGTAGAGATACTGTAAAAGGCAAAGAGTTCTCAAGTTCCAACAATACAGATTTTTAGAGTCATAAACCCTCCAGCCTCTGAGCAAATAATGGAGCACTCACACAAAGAGAGCAGGTGGGAGGTGGAAAGATTAAGAAGAGGTACAAAAATACCATCTATTTTATTTACAGGGTTTGACTTAGATCTTATATGTTCCCTTTAATGTAATGTTATTTTTTCTTGTTCCAAAAAGAAAAAAAAATATTTCTGAGATAAAAATTTATCACAGTCAAAATAAAAAATGTAACAGACCAGCATAAAACATTTAACAACATTTAATAATGTATACAATAAAATATTGCACTAATATATTGACAAATATAACAATAAAATATTAATGTGATTATGCTTTTTTCAGTGCAACAGCCCCTCTTCCTTGTCGTTCAAGCAGTTTGAAGAAAGCCTGTCCCTTTCAATCAACATTTTCACCATAATCCTTTAAAAACAAACAAACAAACAACAAGCCGAATTTAAAATAAGGAACCTCAAATTAATTTTCTTGTGAAAAGATATATCTATACAAATTAAAGTAGCAGTTATTTATTCTTGGTTTACACCAGGATAAGTGAATGAGAACTTACTCCATAACAACTTAATTAGAAGGACAGTGTCATGGTTTGACCCTGGTTGGATGCCAGAGNTCCAGGCTTGTGTTTCTGGGCTCCAAAAAACATCCACAGCTTTTCTCCAGCTTGATCTCCATCTTCAGTCGTGGCTTAGATGGATTTTGCATCACTGGTTCTTCTCTCTCTAGTCCATAGGCTTACACCATGGTCCATCCAATTCACGAGCAGCAGCGGGATGCCTGGAAGAACATTCCTAGCCCCTCTCTAGTAGGCCTGGTGGGGGTCTTCATAGTTTTCAGCTTCTTACACATGTCCTGACCCGGCACTCTACATTTTACTATTAAGTTTTTTTAATTCTCTCCCAAATATGTTTATTCACAGAGACGTCTCTATCTCTCTAACCTTGAATGCCATGGCAGCGACTGAGGCCCAGGCAAGAGCTGAGCTGTTAATCCCCTTGCTGCCAGAGCAGCAAAAAACCCCTAAACCAGGACTGATAGTGTAACTGTAGTTCTTTTATACTTATTTTCATCACTCCTGAGAAAAAGACAAAAGCTACTGTCATCATTTTCCAGATGCTGACTGAAGCAGGGGGAGACAAAGTATACAACCTATCTCCTCTTGTTGTGGCAATGTTCAGCTCATTGCTGCAATGTCTGAAGGCAGCCAGATGCTTAAAGCAGTCGCAGGTTTTTGAGGACACATATGGGTAAGAGCGAGTTACTAAAACTACAGTTCATACCAGACAGTATCCAGAAACTTCTTCAAATTCATCTGAGAGACATAATCAGACTCTGGGCTGCTGGAGGCCTCTTTCAGCTACAAATTCCCTCATATAACTAAACAAGTCACAGGTTCACAGGTTATTCCAAGTTGGAAAGGACTCACAGGATCATCTAGTCCAACTCCCAAGCGAATGCCCACCCAGGGATCAGGCCCACAAGTGTGGAACCACGGGCAACAATCTCCATCCATCCAAGCCTCCCACCAACTAGACCACATCAATGAGTACCTCATTGAGTCTTTTCTTAAATGCCTCCAGGGATGGCGACTCTACCACCTCCTTGGCCAGACCATTCCACTGAGAGACAACTCTCTGTGAAAAATCTCTTCCTAACATTCAGTCTAAACCTCCCCATTCGTAGCTTAAGGCCATGTCCTCTTGTTCTGGTGTCCTCAGCCTGAGAGAAGAGATTCACACCACCTGGCAGCAATCTCCCTCCAGGTAGTTGTAAACAGCAATTAGGTTGCCTCTGAGCCTCCTCTTCTACAGGATGAACAACTCCAGTTCCTGTAG
>WEKX01015626.1:36340-60019 GCA_013390025.1 Pitta sordida | reverse complement strand
ACGTATTTATTTTTAAACATAATTTCAGGATTGCTTCATTCCACAAATCCTGAAAAAATCCTCCACTGTCATTGATGGACAGGAGGCTAGAAAATTAGGCACAGATTTTATTTTTCAGTTTTATTTTATAATAAGAAACTGGGCCACTAGAAGCATGTAACCGAAGCTTGAGTGCGTGCACTGTAAGGCCCCTGAAGTCTTTTACAACTTTTGAGTGTACCGCTGTTGTGAACTGGGTTTGCACTCTGCCAGCAGAGCAGCTCTGACCCATGGAGAGCAGTCCTTCAGATCAACACTGCCTCAGGCTTTACTGCTTTCTCCAAGAAGTCTTACATTTCAGGCATCAAGTTGAATTTCTTCTGGAGATGATTAACCCAAACCCATGACAGATTTTTTCCAAGATATCCAACTCCTTGTGTTTATTTTATCCTGGCTCTTTTTGGATGTACTGGACACAAGTAACCTACTCATTTTACATGTTTAAGGGCTGGTGGAGAGCCATTAATTCCTTAAAATGAGAAAATATTTCAATGCTAGAGTTCTGTTGTGTGAGCTCAAACTAAATAATAAGAAACAAAGCCACAGATTTCTGATTTTAAAAGATAGACTCCTTCCACAACACAGGTTTCTGCAATGCATTTTCATCACATCTTAGGACAGATATTTTCTGAAAATGCATTCTTCTGTCATTTTTGCCAGTGTTGCACAGTTCAGAAACTGCTTCCCTAACGTGGCATATAAATTTAAAGCCTGGGACATATGTATCAATTGCATCTTCAACTCACGGAATTATGGTAAAGTCATATTTTGAATGTGGTTATTAATCCTTTACAGACCACAGCTCAATAAAAGATGACTTAATTTAGAAATGGATATTTACAACCAATGCAATTACTGGGGGTTGATGTAATTAATAATATTCCATTGAAAATAGATATTTAAAAGCATTAGTGATTTGAAACAATATAAATTCTACTGAATGCTACAGATACTTTTAATTTAATGTATTTATATTTTACAGAAAATCTAAGAAACCATGTTGATCACTATGAAACAATATTTTAATGAACTCACATAATTAACTAAAAGTAACCTTAAATTACCACTTTCCAAAGTCTTACATTTGCATTTTTATTACTAGTAATATATAAGAATGTTTTGCAAAATTTTTCACTTTAGATTACAATGAGTTTCTTAATTATGAACTATCAGAGAGCTGGAAAAGATGACTAAATGGATTCCTTGATATTTATCTTCAAATCGTATGATATAATCACAAGCTCATTTAACCTCTTATTCTTGAAAAACAAATGTTATTTCTACTGACAATTTAAACAGAAAAGAATAAATACTGATGTAATTAAAAGCCACCTGAGAAAGCATAATCTATTCATTATCAAATTTGTATTGGTGAAATCTGCCTTAACATTATATCCATTACATTTTCTTTAGTCACCAACAAGCATAAAATGACAGGAAATACAGTACTGCCAATTAGAACTACAGGTTCCCAAACTACCACAAGCATATCTTGACAACTCAGTTCAATGCATTTTTAAAATAGTTAAACTTCCAGGCATAAATCATTGTGCTCATTTCTGGGTGAAGTCACATTAGTCTCATTCCACTTTGAAGTATAGGCTATAGATGTGTCACTGATGGACGGAAATGACTAAAAATAAATATACTATGTAAAAAATAAATCACATAACCTACAAAATTAAGTAGATCACATTCTGCAAAATTCTGTGAAACTAAGTGAATCATAACTGAATACTAATACTTGGCTAGCTTGATCTGACTCAGCTGATCTACTGCATTCTTTCAACCTACTCTACAGATTGGAATCCAGTTTCTAATTCCACTGAACAAAAACTTATTTGGATAACCCACCAAAACTGTTGAGGCAGCTGGATTAAAAAGGACCCAAAAAAAAGTATACTGTTCCCAGAGCTCAGAGCCAAACAATGTGCTAGGCCTAAGGGCTCCTCCTTAGTATAAAGCTGCTGTACTGGGACCAGGCATTCACACTGTTGGCTGGAAGAGTAAGTATTCTTGCTCTGTGTAACTACAGATCCTGTAGTTACAGACGCACAGACAGCAGAGATGTTCTGTGCTATGTTCAGCCATAACTAATTGGAGCCGCCCAAGAGAAAGAATCAAGGATAGATTCTTCCTTCAATTCCTAATCTACTTTACTGAAAATAGTCAAGACTATTTTACATTAAACTTATGACTGAAATAGCCTCAAGACAGAAAGAGGAGAAGCAGTAATAAAGCTTTCTACAAAATATGTTTTGGTGCAAAATACGAAATTATAACAACTGTGTTCCTTATAAAGCTCTTAGAATTCTGAGATCTTCAAAATGTCACCATCTACAAACCACTATCCAGGAATATTCTTTAAAACAGAATATTCATTAAAGCAGACATATTTTGTTTGTTGGTTACCTAACGCTAACTGAAACTCAACAACCATGACGGAAGCAAACCTTATCATGCCAAAGAAAGCAATGCAACATACATAACCCCAGGAAACATCCGGCAAATCTTCAGAAGTGAAAAGACATCAAGGCAGGCTTGCATCTGTCTTCAGGTTTTTGATGGGGGTATAGTTTGGCACGAGAAACAGTAAATACATACTTACACTTGCATATTCTGTGGCTTACTTTACAACCTACTCATGTTAATGTCACAATATAAAATCATAATTCAAATATATTCTTTATTCAAATAATAGTTTTAATGAATTTGTATTATACAATGATCATATGCATTAAATTAATTAAAAAACAGCATCTGATAGAAAATGTTTAGGATTACTAAATGCATACTGATACTAGTAACAGCAGGGAATAATTGTTCATAATCTACTTTCCTTTCAAAATGTACAAATAAAAAGGCATAAGTGCTATGCTTATTGAATTAATCTACCTACTTATGCTCATGGTATATGCTTGTATATTTGTGTGAGCATAGACACATATTATATATATATAGAGAGAGAGAGACTCACATTTATACACATATAGATATACACTAGCACACAGTTAATTATATTCCCGTGTTTTCATGCCTTCACATGTCCCTTGTATTTTTAAATGGCAAGATCTTGCCTGTCAGAACAATGTTTCCTGATGCTGTTGATGAAGTGTCTAATACAGAGGGACTTGTGTCTGAGTAACTTCTGTGTGCTATTGTGATACAAATGTGAAATGATGATACCTCTTGGGGACTTTTCTAATATCAGTGAGTAAAGCATGGTGACTCTTCCAAAATATAATAAAAATTTATGATGTCACTGAAGTTTTGAAAATGTATTTTTCTATAATGTGTATGTTAAATTGAAGATATGTGAATTGTCTCATGGGATTAAAGTTATGCACGAGTTTCTGACATTTATTATTAACATTCTGCATATCAGCTTATCAAAACTTTTGTAAAAGGAAAGTGAGAAAGAAAATTATGACAGAATAATAATCTTACAAGCATCACAGAAGCATCAGATATTAACACACAAGCATCAGATATTAACCTCATTTCTTTTCACTATTTAGTTTTATACCTCATATCCTTTTATTCCTTTCTGTCTTCTTTGTACTTTTACACAAACTAAAGACACAATGAAGACGAAAGCCATTCATCGTACATTTAACTAGATTACTCCGCAAATATTCATTACCATGATGTGTTCCAGTTTGAAAATCTAAAACTGTTCTAATTGTTTCACTTCCTAGGGCATCCCCTTTCAAAAGCAGTGACTCTGTTATATAACAGATAACACATGTGTACTTGTTTTGCTGTTGATGCTATGACTTCTCCCTCCTACTTCCCAATGTAAAGGAATAAAGAAAGGTTACATAGATTGTGCTTTTCTTTATTTTTTTTAAAATTTAGTTGTTTAAAGAAGATGGATTTGAGTCACAGGAGTCCAAATTTTTTACCCAAGCACTCACTACCAGTTTGTGAAGGTTAAAGGGCTTGAATAGAGGAAGTTTATTTATTTCCACTATGCATATGACAGGTCTGTGTTCTCTCTTGACTTAAAATACAGTATCCACAACATTTATGGATATAGCATGAAAACATTCCATGTTGTTACAGAGAGAACTCCCATTGCAGACCAGACCAAAAGAAATCTATTCCAGGCTAAAGAGGAAGAAACGCACAAAAGGTGAGAGAGGGGAAATGGGAAACAAGGGATGACTGATAACACATCTCTGTGAAATTTTCATCCAGGTGCTTTGCTTTGCAGTAGATAACATGCAAAGTGTTACCCAATTCTAAATTTAGAAACTCTCAGTTCTGTTTCATGGTAACTCACATACGTACAAATAAATGCTCTGTGTTGCAGTCTGCATCTAATTTACAATCTAGCATTTTCTGCACATACTACCTCAAGTAGCAACGTCTCTGGTAGAAAGACGATTTTATATTTTGGTCAAGCAGAATAGTATTTTTTGTCTTCTTGAAGGCTCAGAAGATTGCACATGAGCCCATGACTGATGAAAAAAAATCTCTGTTTATTAGCTGGCCAAAGGAGTACAATGATCCTTGAAATGAAAGATAATCAAGAGCACCACTACTGCGCTTGTTGTTTGATATCTAATCCATTTTGTTACTTTCTCCATAAATTCAAGAAGTAATTTCACTAATATTTAGGATGCGTACATTTGCTTTTCAAAATGAAGGGAAATGTCTTCAGGCAGGAACAGATAAACCAGTGGCAGGAAAGCTAGGCTAAACCAACACTGACTTTAGGGTACTGAACCTGTAATCGAGCTTATCTCTGACATGGTTTTGAACACTCAAACTACTGTTTGTAGTCTTTGCCATCCACTGTTTTGCCGACAGTCAGCACGACCTGTTTCTTCAGCATATGATGCATTCTGACTTACATAAACACATGCCACAGGAACATATATGAGCACAGGCTTATGAATGTTAGGCAAATCTGGGCTTTCACACAGCTAGGTTAATTGAGTGAATCAGACTTCAGGTATAATCAGATTGATTTCACACCTGTCTCAGACATCCTGATTTCTCTCCTCATACAGTGAATGTTAACACAGCATAATTTGTAACTTTACTTTGTGGAATTGGGAATAGATCAGATAGCATATGACCATGTCTTTGAAAGAAATAAAAAGATAGAGATGAGAACATTCTGATCACATTACTGAGTAGCAAGAGGAATCAAAACAGTATAAAAACAATGTCTCTGGAGATGATCACCTTCTTACAAGGAAATTTTAATAGACTTGGTCTTATTATATTTGTATGGAAAACATGGAGAGTTTTAACATGAGTTTCAACAGTAAAAGAGCTGCATACATCAATATTAAATTTTTTAAAAATGAATTTTATATTGACATGCTATAGCTTCTTTCTTTGTCTTCTATCAAAGTGTGGGGCTTCAGGGAATATTTATGAAAGAAGATTCTTAACAAAAGATTTTATGGATTGTCAGGAATTAATGGCTAGCTTGAGAAAAGGTAACAATGAAATGAAGAATTTCAAGTGCTATTTCATGTATAAAATTTTATTCTGGAGCTCTGTATTTTATACCTCTGTGACACATTTTGACATTATTTTATGATGAAGATTTAATAGTTAAAACAATAAATAAATAAGTTAGGCTCCATCTCACTATTGTCTAAACTCTAGGAACACTCCCTGCCTTCCACAATGACTTGAAATTGTTCTGCTGCTGTAACTTGAGATATCCAGGAACAGATAAGAACCTTAAACCTTCTTCTTAAGGTTTCTTAAGAAAACCTTCAGAAAACCTTCTTCTTCTTCTTAAGCCTTCTTCTATTTGTCCATATTGTTTTACATTTCAAGAAGACTTGATTAAAACACTGCAAAATATATAACCTTATATGCATGATGTGAAATACTTGTCCATACCTTCAAAGTACCCAGTATTTATAGGCTGTGTCTTCCTTGGTGGTTTCACATGGAGATGTTTATTTTCCCTGTTTTTGAACAACGCCAGGCGCGCAGCTGGGTCTAGAAGACAAGAACAAGTTAAAATCAAAGGTCAGACCTGGCTCATTCATTCCTTCAAGCAGTTTTTCACCTTTTAGCCACTTAATAAATGAAAATATCTTTAAAAGTAGGTTTTATATTCACAAAGGATTACACTTTTAAATAAAGCAATATAAATACACATGCACAGTCACCATTTTGCAGGATTTTAACACTGTTGATCTTTTAGCTTGCTCATCTCCAAATGAAAAATAAACTCTAAAGCATACTTTTGCAGATAGTATTTTGAAAAATCTAGGTTTAAAGCTTGAAATTAAAGCAGAAATATTAACAGGGTATGTGCCAAACAGTATTTTTAGAAGCTTTGGTCCAGCATTATTCAGCAGTCTAAATTAAGATGCTTACACACAAAAAATGTTAACAAGAGGCAGTTTATTTTTTGAGGCTAAAACCGTAGATAGTAATCTAGATTTCCTCCATGTCCCACCCTAACTGAAATTAAAAAATACCCCAAAAGTCTATAGAATCATCTTTATGCTGAAGTATGAAATCTTGGTTAGTTTCTTAACTGTGACTTAACTTTGCAAAAGAGCAAAGATGAGCACCAAATTGTATATAAATCTAGGTAAGACATGCTCCTACACTGGAAAAAAATATATGAAGTTTAATTAACAAAAGCAAAACTGATTCAAAAACCACGAAAGTCAGTAGATGTGATTTTCATTTATTGTTTCTGATATGAATGAAGAATTGGTTGATTGGCACAGGAGAAAAGTAGGAGTTTAAGGGAAATAGTGCATTAGAAGGAATGTGAAAATTCTGGGTACAGGGAAGAATAAACCAACCAGTTAGTAAAAAAAAAAAAAGGAGGGGGGGTGGGACTGAAAAGAGTATAGAAACAAAAGCAGATACACAATGACGAACAAAAATATATAGGGTTTTGTAGGTATGCCTCTGAGCATGACAACATGAGCAACAGAAAGCTAAACAAAAATATAAAAGAAATATGTTTGATGTGGTTAAAAGAAGAAAATAGCCCAAGCAGATATATAAACTCAGGAAATCTGAGAGGCAATGATGCAGAAGAAGCTTGTCTACAAAGGTAACTACAAACTGTCTGAAAACAGTAGAAAACAAGGAGAAAAATAGAGCAGTGGAGCTTATAAAGAAAGTGGATATGGCAAGAGAAGGATCTAAATTTTCACAGAGAATACAAATGTAGCAAAAATTAATATGTGAGATACTACCAGAAGAGACAGAGCAGGAAAATAGAGGTTATGTAAAGACTCAAAGAACATTCAGACAAAATAAGTTTAAATGACTGGTTATGTGTTGTGCTGCATTTTGATCCTGTTAGGTGACCTTTCTAGTGTTTATTAAGAGTTTATAAGAGTATATCTATAACAGCATTAAAAGTAAGCACTTTTTATGTTGTTTGTTTGCTTTCTAATTTCTAGAAGTAAAAGATCTGAACACCCCATCAAGTTGGTAGGCAACTTCTTATGAATTTTAACAACAATGTAAAGTTGGGTTTGATTACACCTCTATATTCGTACTAGATGCCTCAATTACAAACTAATAGAACATAAAGGGATCCTAGGGGCTCAATTTTTCCTCGGAGAATGCTGTCTTGACATAAGTAGACATACTGTAAGTTTGCTTTATAAGCCCAGAGAAGATTTCTAATGGCGTGTGGCACTTTACGAGATAATGGATTGACAAAACACATAAAAATGTTATGGTGTTCTTGGTCAGCCCACACTGTAGTAGCATGTGGTTGCTAGAATGTTCTTAAAGATGGTAACCTCTCAGAAAGCAGCAGACTTGACTAGCAAAGGAATTGTGGCAAGGAGGAGGAAAATACAGAGAAAACCCACATATCCGCGGTTCGCATATGTGCGTATTCAATTAGTCACAGTTGGATATTCAGCGAATTGTGCGACCACATGCGTGTGAATAACATCCCGGATCCCAGATTCCATGGCCAGGAGGCACCAAAAGTTGCTTCCTCCACGTTAATGAGGTGCTACAGTGCAAGCCACGCTCCCAGGACTGCCCTCCAGACATAATTAGTGGAGGGTACGTGGCTGCGGGCAGGGGCTAATTGAATATCCATGGCTTTGGTATCTTCACAGATTGCATAACTCATGGGACCTGCCCAGACCCATCCCCTGTGACTTCCAGGGACGCTCTGTAAACTAGGCTATGCCTTGTTTAGACAGAATCAGTGATACCTTACACTTTGTTATCTCAAATTGTCTAAGAAGAACCTCTCTCATACTGTTGTAGGATGATTATAACTTTCAGATTAATCCAAAGGGTATCATATTTAAAGCAAACTTAACTTACTTTTCTGAGCTAAATTCAATGAAACTATCCATAAAACACAACAAATATCATTAGCTCCATTAGTTTTAAATGTAGAGTAGAATTATTCTGATAGTGGGATCACTTCATTCATAAAGTGGATTAACAGACTTGTGATATTTTCACAAGTAGCCTTACTTTGGTGCCCCTTCAAACTCAAAAAAAAAAAATAAAAATTGTAGCAGAATAGTGTTCTTAAGGGTAGCAAATGTTTGGCACAGTGAATCACAGTAAAATTTGTGACAAAAATACCTTGAAATAATCTTACATTATATTTTAAAAGTTCTCTCTAAAATTTTAGATAATAGAACTTATAAAATATATTTTAAGTAAAGTATGAATTATTATTGTCTATTCTATCATTGTAAGACTCACAGCCATACAAGTCCTGCACATGGATAAAAATGTACAGGATAAAATTTTTTATAATTGCAATTTTTCCAACATTCAACATACAGAATTCATAAAAAGACTTCTAACTTCTTCCAGCTTCATGCCAGTCACAAAAACCAGCTTCTTCCTTCACTAGAAGACCAAAGACAAAGTGATGAAATAAATTAAACCCTCTTAAGACAAAATGTAACTCAGGATATCCAAAGTATTTTTGATAAATTTAAAATAATTCTTGAAATAACACATTTTTTTCCTATGTGAGCCTATTGACATTGTTCCAAAAGGTTTTAAAAATGTCATCTTTCCTTTAAACCAACCTCTCACCCAATTCTGTGAAAACACCAAGTCCAAAGTTAAACTACACCAGGTATTTTGGGTGAAGTCACACAGCATAATTAGTGCCAAGATAGATTTTTCAAACATTTATTTGTGCACGAAGATATCAGCAGTAAAGAAGGTCCATGAACTGGGAAAATGGATAAATAATGGAAACTGTTCTTCTAAGAGATTTCTATCAGAAGGTTTATCTTTGAATCTTTGCAAAATAACTTAAATAATCTACAGAGATTTAACACAGTACCAGACTACTCGAATTTGTAACTACCTGGTTCACCTCAACCATTGCCTAAAGCTCTTTTGATATTAAAAATGAGTCCTTTTCTTTATTTAGACCAAAATGTAGGCAATATTACATAGATTACTTCATAATACTAGTGCTTTTCAGTCTCTGAGTGAGCTAGGGAAATGAACTGCATATATGCTTTGATGGCAATCAAATGTTTTAGATTTCACACAGAGAACTGTGAAAGAGTCCAATAGTTCAAAATCATACAAATATCTTACTGGATTCTAGCATACTCATTTAAATGTAGCTTATTAGATGATGATCCGTGCTGGAAATCTAAAAACCAGGGAGGTAATTTAATGCATATTGCTTGGCTGCCTCCAAATATAGAAGTTAAGTTGGACAAACAGAAGAAATGTTATGGAAACAATATGGAAGAAATAGTTATTGCCTGATCTGGCACCACTTTCTGAATGACTTCTTGATAATACATGAAAAAGTAAAAATGAAATCTTTGTCATTAATTTTTGTTGTGCAATATTTGTAATTAGGAAAACATAACCATGAAAACTTTAAGGATTTGATAAATCAAAGTAGCACATAGCAACAAATGGTTATCTATAAGATACAGTAATTCAATTTGTAAATTTATTTGGAAGGAAGACCAGATTGTGTTCCATAAATGAACAGCAATTAGAATTCCAACTAATCCATGGATGGAGTTCCCAGATGATACTGTTACACAGAGCAGACAATCACAACAAGAGTAGCTTTCTTTCTGTTACTAAGAAAATATAGATCAATAGTCATTTATAAAATGTGTAACAAGGATTAATAATATCTTTCAACTTTCTATTCTGACTGTTACGTCAGAGCATCTGTTTGGGGGTTGTGGGTTTTGAGGGAGGTGGGTTGAGATTTTTGTTGTGTTTTTCTTTATTTAATTTTTTAACTAGCATTGCGTTGCTGTATGAAATTCTAAAAATGAACTAAAAAATATTTGCTGACTTCTATAAAACATCTTTATTACTGTGCTCTGGTTCTAGAGATCAAGGCCCACTCCAGCCCAATTTTATATTTCTTTTTTCCGTATCTATGTGGCATCAAGAATTATCATAGAATCATCATTAAGGTTGGAAAGGACATCCAAAATCATCAAGTCCAGCCTTTGACTGAACACCAACATGCCAACTAAAGCATAGCACTAAGTGCCACATTCAGTTGTTTCTTGAACTTTTCCAGGGATGGTGACTCCACTATCTCTTTGTGCAACTCATTCCAGTTATTAAATACCTTTTCAATGAAAAAATATTTCTTGATATCTAGCCTGATCTTCTCCTTGCACAGCATGAAGCCCTTTCCTCTTATTCTGTTACTTGTTGCCTGGGAGAAGAGGCTGACCCCGACATTGCTACACTCTACTTTGAGGTAGTTAAAGAGAATGATAAAGCCTCCCTTGAGTCTCCTTTTCTACAGGCTAAACTACCCTAGCTTCCTCAGCTGCTCCTCATAGGATTTACTCCCTAGAATTTTACCAGCTCTCCTGCTCTTCTCTGGACATGGCCCAGCACATCAATGTCTTTCTTGTAGTGAGGGGCTCGGAACTGGACACAGAGCTCCAGTGCCAAGTACAGGAGCACAATCACTTCACTGGTCCTGCTGACCACACTATTCTTGATACAGGCCAGGATGCCATTGGCCTTGTTGGCCAACTGGGTACACTGCTGGCTCTTGTTCAGCTGGCTGTCAATAAGCACCTTCAGGTCCTTTTCTGCTGGGTCACTTTCCAGCCACTCTTCCCCAAACCTGCAGTGCTATATGAGGTTGTTGTGGCCCAAGTGCAGGACCTGGCACTTCACCTTATTCAACCTCATACAATTGTCCTCAGTCTTGGCTCATCAATCCAGCCTGCCAGGACTCCTCTGCAGTCATCCTACTCTCCAGCACACCAATGCTCCCACTCAATTTAGTGTTGTCTATGAATGTACTGAGGGTGCCTTCAGTTACAGAATCACAGAATCACAGAATATTCTGAGTTGGAAGCGACTCACAAGGATCATCGAGTCCAGCTCTTAAACAGCACCACTGCCTCACTGGTGGGAATTGAACTCCCAGTCTCCCAGGTGAGAGGCGGCGTCACTCACCACTGTACTAAAGTGGTGCAGTTCCCTTGTCCAGATCATCAATAAAGATATTAAACATGACTAGGCCCAATACCAAGCCCTGGGGACCACCATTACTGACTTGCCACCAACTGGATGTGGCATCACTTACCAGCACTCTCTGGGCCCAGCCATTCAGCCAGTTTTTAATCCAGTAAAGAGTGCACCTGTCAAGGCCAGTTTCTTCAGGATTTCGCTGTGGGAGAAAATATCAAAGTCTTTGCAGAAATCCAGGTAGACTACTTCTACAGCCTTTCCTTCATCCGTTAGGTGAGTCACCTGGTCATAGTAGGAGATCAGGTAGGTCAAGCAGGACCTGCCTTTTCTAGAATCAATAGGGCTGGCCCTGATCCAGAGAAAAGTGAGGGGTTTTTTTGAGAGTAAAAGGTCAAACGAGCAAGTACAGCACTGTAAGAGAAACAAGCTGAAACTAAGTCTTTCAGCCATTTTAGAAGAAAAAGAAGTTAACTTTCAGAGCCTAACACAAAATCCACAGAAGCAAGCAAATTCCAAGTTAAGCCAGAAATTCTATACTGCTGTGCCAATACATCTTTAGGAAGCTGGGATTGTTACGAGTCGCAGACACTTAATGTTAAAACACAGCTAGGTGCATTAGTGTCTGCTGTATTTAGATTTTGAATCAGAATTTCTATAGAATTTTATGCATGCATGATAAACAGGAATTTCTGACATTATGCCCATTTTACTTGGCTGCAAATTTTCTGGTTTCTTGCCCACATTTTTTGTATTATCTTACTGTACAGTAAAAATAGTTGAAGCAGACAAAGCTAAAATATAGGGCACAACTTTAACTGTATAAACAGACATATATCAATATAGTGGATTATGGAATAACAGGCTTTAAGGCCAGTAGCTGGTGAGACAGAACTGCTGCAATATAAATCTTGCTTGAATCATTCCCTATTATAAGGTTATGCTACTTTAAGCTCTTCCTTGTAAGACAACCCACAGGATTCAGTGCACTTGCTAGTGTTTTCCATATTTTTTTCTCTACTGAGAAGGTAGGTGGCCAGATGTATGAGGTAAGGTACTTCTCAGTTACTTCTACATATCTACAATTTAACCCTGTATATCAGAAAGTCAATGTAGGTTTTGTGTATAGGCAAAGGAGAACTATAAGTGCAGGCAAAGGAGAACTATAAGTGCTTTTGCAGTGAGACTCGAGTAACCTGCTTTCGAATAATGATTTAAGAGGAAATTTCTTTCCATAAAGCAATGCAGATAACTAGCTCAGATGTGGACTTCTATAATTATCAAATGAATCCCATCACTATTGCACTAGGAGAAGACAAATATTTTAGATGGAAAACGAAAAGGGATAAATTCCCACACCTGAGTATGTTAAGAATCAAAACCGTTCATGGCTGTCCAATTCAAGTCCCAGTCCAACAGACATTCTGACAATATTAAAGAGAAACTCTAAAACTCTCTGAATCAAGGTGGTTTAACACCTTGCATTTGTGAATCTCAGGTCTAAGGCAAAGCAGTTTGATAGCATATGGAAGCAGACATCTAATGTGTTCCTAGAAGATCCATCAGTACCTTATTACCTGCAAGTAATCAGATCCTTAGAACTGAATCATCAATAGCACACAAAAGAGCTTTGGATTATGTTAAAATCTCAGCAAAAAATTGTCAGTTTATTTCTTAATATTTCATAATTTATTTTTATCTAGAACTTTCAGATTTCTTGTTGATTGCTTTTCCTCAGAACTTTAAGTTTTGCTTCTAAGTCAGATGTGTAGTAGTAAATGGATATAACATGAGAAATTACTTCTTTAAACCTTATAATTTCTACTTTTAAATGGATGCTGGTTACTTATTTTTTAGTGGGTATGAAATTTTTGTAACTAAGAAAATTATTTTATCATACTTAGCATGCCTTCAAATATTCTAAATCAGAAAGCTAAAAAGGAAAGTTGCAATTATAACACTGAAGACATGAAAATTCAAAAGAAAGAACAGAAATAATAATGCTAAAACTAAATCCTACAACTTTTTATATGCAGCTTAAGTAAGTACAAGATAAATGAACCTCATTTCAGTGGAGATGAAGGCTATAGGATGGTAATTTTCATAGAATCATTAAAAGGCAATCTATTTATTCAGATGAATTTCAATCTTCTTTTAAATATTAGCAGGTAAAAGTCTCCTACGGAATTTCTGCTTCAGTAGGGTTACACTCACAGCAATTTCCTAAGATTTTGAATTCTCTCTCTTCCAAGTTACACTGGACTTTCTACAAGTAATCTAGCATGAGCTGTACCCCACAGAGACACAAGAAAGATACTGCCAACCTAAAGGGTCTCGTTACAGTTACCTGAAGCCGGATAGTGCCAGGATAGGGTAAATCAACTCGAATTTAAGTGCTGTAAAGCTCCTCTGTTCATCCAGAACCTCGAAAAGACCCTGACTTACTCACACCACTTCAAAGTCTGTAGCTGATGTAAAACATAATTATGTTCATGGAGATTTTTTCACATGGGGAATATTTGATCAGGATCATTGCTTTTGTGAAATATCTGAGTTTTACAATCAGTTTAATATAAAACTACTTGTTCTAATTGATAACATCCATTTGGTTCTGAATGACCAAGGAAGGACTGACTTTGTGCTGTATGAGACAGAATAGTTGGCTTGACAATCTTTGTACTGAAAAGGGATTGAATACAATATTTTTTGTTTCTAAAACTATGCTTTCTGCTTATCTGAAAAAACCCTTATGATTTTAATGACGGACAAAGAACTCTATACAGCCAGATGATATATATAGGTTATTTTTGTGCTTGATGTAATTGTCACAAAGACAAAAAAATTCTATATGCTGCAGTGTCAAGAAGAGAAAACATGAAACTATAAAAACATTAGGCAAAAGTTATTTAAATTAATTTAAAACTAGTGATATATCTTGAGAATATTCCAAATGATACAAAGCTTACCCATACATTGTATTGAATAATTTGAACAAAATGGATATAAACATAACCAAAAATTCCATTAGAACTACAACAAAAATAGGACAGCAAATTTGATATGCTCAATCAGACATTTATGACTAGATTAATTACTACTAACATAAACCAGAAAGCATATGGAGAAAAGATGGTATAACCTAATAAGCTCTACTGACTGAAAAATTATACAGAGGCTACAAAATGGTATATATATAAAAAACCTCAGGTGTGCACAAAATAGTTACTAGGTTTTTTATTTTATTTTAATAAGGTAACATGGCTGGGCACCATGGAAAGCCATTAAGATTTAAATATAATAACTTTAATGTCTTATCCATATATTCTTATTTCCATACAACATGGTTTGCTGATTACACTTTTTTAATATTTCTTTTTTTTTTTTTTGCTACATAGCTTTTTGTCATATTTAGTCTTAGTTTTAGGCAAGGTACTTCAAGCAGAAACAAATATTCAGAGAAACACGTTGCTTAACTATATATGTAGGCTGATTTTTTTCCTTCCAAAAGCAAAATGTCTTTCAGTATTTTCAATACTTAATACAGAAGAGTTCTGTAAAGTTATGCAAAAGAGGAAAATTAATTATAGCTTCTGATAAAATATCTGTAAATAAGGGTACATTTTCCAACAATCATTTAGTATCTTAGGTCCCATTGTCACCCAAATGTTTCTTATATTAGTAGTATTTGACTAANACACCTGAGTATGTTAAGAATCAAAACCGTTCATGGCTGTCCAATTCAAGTCCCAGTCCAACAATTAATGATTCTAAGAAAGGTTTGTTGACATAAGAAGCCTCTAAGAACCAGAAGATACTTACAGTGAAGCTGGATAAGCTTTATCTATTTCCACACTGGATATTTAATTTAAAAAATATGATTAAATTTAATAAGTATCAAACTGTCATTTTCATAAATAGTTCCAGCATAAATTTGAACCTAAGATTTCCCACGAGGAAAATACAAGAAGCACAAAATGTGGAAATATAAACTCTACATCTAGAAAAGGAGATACATGAACAGGAAGACACGAAATTTCTGTTTAGCATAGTTGACAAATATTCAACTTCAAAACCCAGTGGAATGTTTTCTAAAATCTGAATATTTGATAACTGGAATAAATTGATTTAAATTGTTTTTATTGAATCATGCTCCAGCTTTATTTAAATTAATGTTTAATGTTGTACAAGCACATTTTTTTAAAGAGAGACCATTTTGAGATTTAAGAATGGGAAAATTACATCAATATAACCATTATTTTAACTGCTGACTTACCTAAACTTTTATTACTGTATTTTTTAGGCTTCATTTTATGGGCCCTCTTCAGCATTAGCTGTGCAGTAGAAATATCCTTAAAACCCCTAGGGGAGAAAATTACTTACAAAGTATTTTACATGTATTATGTTGCACCAGGTATATATTATTATATAATAGACTTTTTCAAAAGAATACCAGTGTGTAGTACTTATGTATTGTATGAAACTTTCTGAATTACAGAGATAGCTGCAATTCTATCTTAACAGTACATTATCGCAACTTACTAAGATGGTTTCCCGGATACTTGGAAAAGTAATTACAATAATTTTTACTTTTTTTACAAAACAGAGATTTTTGAAAGGTGGAACTTAGAACAAGCAAGCATCTACGTCCAGCTACACTATACCTATTCCTGGAAATCACCATGTAATCAAAATATCTTAACATACCATTCTTCTGAAATTTTCTCTTCTTTTTCCGACCCAAAGTAAAATTTCTTTTTTTCCTTCCAGTCAGAAAGCTGTAACATTGTTCCCTTCCCTGACCTGGAAACCAAGTATAAGAGCAGTACTTATAAGGAAGGTAGGTAAATAAGGGTGACTGTTTTGCAACCTTTGTTATTCTGCAACTTGTTCATGCCTTTTAAAGGCACTTTCGATGCTTGGAAATTATAAAAAATAAATCTCTTCTAATACTCCATGAAGGTTTTATCTTGGAGATTAATAAAAGTCTGCCATCAATTTAAAATGTTTACATTTCAATTACTTGAAGCATATTTCAGTCCTTTCACAAAATGAAGCTGTATAAGAAATCTCTTTTAATCTTTATCCAGCCTTAAAAATCTCTATTTCAACATATATGTCACGATATATGTGAAAAATTAGAAGTTTTGTGATTAATAGTCAAACCTAGATAAATAAAACTATACATATATACGTATTCTTATATTCTTAATTCTGGTAGTGAGTAAATAAACTTTAACACCAGTAAAGTAGCACTAAATAAAAGTAGCAAAAGCACTAGAAAATAGCTTCTTCTCCTTTTAATTTTTGTCTAATCCAAATGAAATAAATATAATTTAAAAAGATATTATTAAACTTACCTGCTATGAAAGTGGATATTTTCTGCTGAGTATGAATATGATCTGTTAGCACACTGCCAAACTTCTTGTGGTGGCAATGGCAAACTATTTGAATGTTCACTGGAATCTGAAGGCCTAGAAAACTTCTAAGTAAGATAAAGAAAAAGAATGCAGCTGATGGTCCCTGTAAGTTTGAGTGTAAAATGTGCAGGAAAACTTGCACCAGGGTTTACAGATACTATTACTAGTATAACTGAAATGATTCTTAATGGTGATACGTCCATTACAGACCCTACTTTCAACTAATTAGAACAAAAAAGTGACTTTAGTTACACTTAACATCCCCAAATATAATAAATTATACATTATAAGGCGCCTTTTTCTTAAATGTAGGAAATAAAACACTAGTAATACTATGCTTGTAACAAGAATAGAAAACCCTACCAAGCCAAAAAGCTAAAACTTCAAAGTTTATCAAATAACTAGCAGACATTACAGTTCGATGACCTTTAGATATTCTGAAAACATTCAGCTGTTGTCATATAATGCAGATCTTAATATTTTTAAAGTAGTTTGTCAACTAGTAATTTTAATCCACTGCCAAATGTGCAGATGAAGCACATCATCTTTTTTTCTGCTACTGTGAAGTAAAGTGTTGAAGTAAATCCAAAATAAAGAAAAAACTAAGCAAATGAAAGAAAAATCGCATCTGGAGATGAGGAGGAAGTCTGGGACTTCTAAAAGTAATTATGTTTTTCAAGCCACTCGACTGTCATATTAATCACCCCAGAACAGCATATCCTTAAGGAATGAATAAAGACTGAAGACTAAGATGTTTCTGTGATATGTTACCTTTGGCCAGTGCAGCTGGTTTGAGAGCAGGAGTGTTTTTGAAGTGAAACGAGTGGAATCTAGAGTTAGCCATTCCTTCTCTAATGCAACCTGCATAAGTGAGCAAAGTCAAATAGTGCACCGATAAAATCAGTTTACTTTTGATAACTCTTGCAGTCTCATTTAAATTATTTTACATATGGTGTGTTTTCAAGTCGTATATCAGAACTGCCACCTGCAGAGTAATCACACTCAGAACACTTTCAGAGATACTGTATTGTACTGTTTTATTTTGAACAGATCAAATCAACAGTATTTGTTGGTTGTGGGGCTTTTTGGGGTTCCTTCTCAAATTCCCATAGTTTTATTCCAACACTGTTAGTCGACCCAAGTTATTGTAAAAGACTGACAAACTTTGAACCAATATAGATCTAAGGTACTTAAAGGCATAAAGAACATGAAGAGCTTTGTGTACCATTTTTTGCTGAATATTTTATGTTGAGATGTAGGTGCCTAATTCTATGAAACTTGCTTTTATTAAATCGAACTGAATTAGTGGATACTAGTTTTCATTGAAATTTGGGGTCAAAAAAGTGAATGCTATATGTTCTTATTCTTTCAATTCAGCAGTTTTATTTTTGATGTAATGAAATAATTTGGAAACTAAAATCATGGCTGGAATAAAGAGGGTTGACAGAGTTAGTTGCTAGCTAGTATCTTCCAAGGCAGAATTCAGTTTTCATAAAAACAAAATTTAGATTTTCTTTCAAGCCCTACCTGTATGTAAATTATTTTTCTTATAGGTTATTGACTTGCTTACCACTTACTTTCTTCTCTTTCAACGTATTCTGGTAACTGAGAGGAGTAAGTCACTCCCACACTATAAGTAAATACACTAATCACTTGGATATCACAGGGGATCGGTTCCAGAAAAATGCCATGATAAATGAAATCCTCGAAGTAGCAATTCATATATATGTAAATACAGCTCGCTCCCCACCCTCTCAGCCCCAAGAAGCAGGAGCAAGCAGCAGCAAGTAGCAGCATGCAGCAGCAAGCAGGAGGAAACAGCATCAAGCAAGAGCATGCAGCAGCAAGTGGAGGAGGAGGAGGGCTCTACATGACGGTTTGGTTAATATACCTTTGAGACACTGTTATAAAGCTTCCTCACAGTTTCATTAATTTTGCAACAGAGAATCACAGAGTATTCTGAGTTGGAAGAGACCCACAAGAATCATCAAGACCAAATCCTAAGTGAATGCCTATAAAGGCATTCAACCCACAGCCCTGGTGTTAATCTCAGGATCATGTCATCATATTTTATTTTTTTCTTTTAAATATAATAACCTAATTACCTGTCCCATCGCCACATTATCTAGACCATGTCAATGAGTTCCTCATGCAGTCTTTTCTTAAACATCTCCACAGATGGTGACTCCACCACCTCTCTGGGCAGACCATTCCACTGAGGGATCACTCCCTCTGTGAAAAAGCTCTAACATCCAGTCTAAACCTCCCTTGGCGTAGTTTAAGGCCACGTCCTCTTGTTCTGGTGCTGGCAGCCTGAGAAGAGATTTACAACCACTCAGCTGCAACCTCCCTTCATGTAGTTGTAAACAGCAATGAGGTCACCTCTGAGCCTCCTCTTCTCCAGCATGAACAACCCCAGCTCCTGCAATCGCTCGCCACAGGGTTTGTTCTCCAGTCCTTTCACCATTCTTGTCACTCTTCTCTGGACCCTATCAAGCAGTTCAACATCCTTCTTAAACTGGGGGGCCCAGAACTTGACACAGTACTAAAGACCAGTGTGGTCTGACCAGTTCTGAATAAAACAGGAGAATACCCTCCCTAGTCCTATTGGCCACACTATTCCTGATACAGGCCAGGATGCCATTGGCCCTCTTAGACACCTGGGCACACTGTTGGCTCATATTAAGTTTTCTGTCAACCAATACTGTCCTGGTTTGAGTGGTTTTTTTCCCTCTTGCAGCGAGGGGGGCTAACAGCTGCTGCCTGAGCCTCCGCCGCTGCCAAGGATTCAAGCTCAGAAGCAGATAGAGGTGCCTCTGTGATAATATATTTAAGAAAGGATAAAAAAGTAGTGAAACAGAATAGAAGATGGCCAGACCAGAGCCTGTGAGAGGTTGAGCAGCCATGAAGGCACGACGGCCAGGCCAGTTGGAGGAGGGGTAGGAAGGGTTCCAGGCATCTCACTGCTGTTTGTAGAATGGACCATAGTGAAGCAGACTGTCTGCCTGCAAACCTATGGAATAGAGAGAGAAAGCAGAGATGTAGAATCCACCTGCGGCTACAGTGGAGGATCATCCCGGAAACCTGCAGATATCTTTGAGCCCAGAAACATGTGGCTGGAGCTGAGCTCGGCAGAGATCCTTTTGACAGACGCTTTGTGACAGAATTGCATTATGGTAAGATCTGTACTATGTATTTTAGGATGGGCTCATAAATGAAGCACCAATAGCCAGTGCTTAAAAGACTGCATCCTGTGCTGTGACTCTCGGGCAACAGAATGGAAGAGCCGTTGTCCCTGAGTTGGGATCTCACTCGGGAAAGGGTCATGAAAGACTTTTCCTCTCGTGAGAGAGAGAGGACTTTATGAAAAGGCAGAAAGATGGTTTCCTACCCTAAAACTGGTCAGGAATACTAACTTGCCCGGCTTTTCCCCTACTCCCGTTCCCCCTTTTGTCTCCTGGAGGAAAAAAGGGAATATGAGATCTGTTGTAAGAAGAAGAAGGGGTGGGGGGAAAAGGTTGCCTTTAAAATTATGCTTCTCACATTAAGCTCAGATCATGTTAATAAATAAATTCTTTATATTCCTCACTTGTAGTTTGTCTTGTTTTGCGTGTGATAAACCTTGTTTCCCAGTTTTTTTCTCTGGGAGAGGTAGTGGGTGAATCTCTGGCATCCATCCAGGGTTAAACCATGACAAATACTCCCCAATCCCTCTCCATTTCACCACTCTCCAGCTACTCATTCCCCAACCGATAGCGATACATGGGGTTGTTATGTCCAAAGTGAAGAACCCACCATTTGGACTTGTTAAATCTCATATTGTTAGAATCTGTCCATTTCTCTACCCGGAGGTCCCTCTGAAGGGCCCTCCTACCCTCTGGCAGTTCAACATTTGCCCCCAGCTTGGGATCATCTGCAAACTCGATAATGATGGACTCCATTCCCTCGCCCATATCATCAATAAAGATATTAAACAGTGCCAAGCCTAACACTGACCCCTGTGAGACTCCACTAGTGACCGGCTGCCAGCAGGATGTGGCATCGTTTACCAACACTCTCTGAGCTCGTCCATCCAACCAATTCCTAACTCAACACTAAAATGTCTTACATTAGCAGCAAATATAAATAAAGTAAATGAAATTATAGTATTTGATTGTATGGTCTACATAAACAGCTACAAGCACACTATATTTATAATTATTTTAAAGTCAAATTAAGGAATTGATTTCATGAATACTGAGGCATATAATGTAGCTTTACAAATACGTGTAAATCATATACATAGTTGATTTAACACACATTATTTCATCTGAAGATATCTTTTATACTTCTGTATCCTCTATACCTTATTTCCAGTATTTGTTTCAAAAAGACTGTATTAATTACTCTAAGTTTCAAGTTTCACAGTAATACAAAACATACATAGGTCTTTCTACTTTTTTGCTACATGTCACAGAAATAAATTCACTTTAACCTCCTGTTTGAAACAAATTTTTAAATTCTTAAACACAATGCAATTATCCCTGATAGCATTCTTTGACACGAAGGAGGGGTGAATATATTTGGGTTTGGGGTTTTCTTTCTGAATTTTAATAATATCCTTTCATATTACCAGATATTTCCATTTATCCATTAGAATCAAGAGCTTGTTTTTTGATACATAATGCAATTTTTATCCTTCAAGAGATGACTCTTACAGTTTTTTCACCTTTGATTTTGCAGCTCATTAATAAAGTCTGGAGACTAAAGGTTTGGGTTTTTTTCATGGCTTATTATATATAGTGTCTTTCATTTTGTTATTCCTTAATTTTTAAAATATTTACTCTATTGCTTCCCTTGCCAAATGTAATGACTATTTACATCAAACAGTAAATTTCTGTGATCTCAAAACCAGAAGTCAATCCTCCAAGTCAGTGAGAACACTGTTTCTAACTTTAATTTGGCCTGAATGAGCTGCTGAAAAATAGAGTATATTGCATATGTTATTTACACAATCTAATCCTGAACATCTTTTATATGCTCTGGATAACATTCTGGAGGTAAATAGTCTTTTATAATGACTATACATTTAATTTGGGCTGTTCTGAGACATATTTAAAACATGAGCAAAAAATAGTTCACAGGACAGTGTCAAATCTACACTCAGCTTTGAAGCGCTTCTACAAGTAACTGTCCAAAATGTGAATAATGCCATCACATATTGCCTTTCATCTCTTTGAGATCAAGGAGGCTCAAAAGAGTATAACAGAAACCAAAGCAATCCCTGAAACTGTACTATGTTTTGAAGCAGAGGATGCAAGAAGGCATTAGCAAAACAGGCTGAAAAGAAAGGCCAGTATTTGACACCTAACAATTCTGTTCTACTCAGGCCAGTTATCTATTACCATCACGACTCTGCTTCCAGAAGAGCTCAGTAGCAGATGCTTATAGGAAGAGTGAAAAAAATCTGGACATGTTGAGGAGAATCCTTCCTTTAGTATATTCTTTCAGACCATGGAAAATGGTATTTAAAAGACTTCCTGTTAAAATCTAGGGAAATATTCCTCACTCATAGTAATCTAATTTCTAGTGATAAATATTACTGTTTAGCCAGTGTGTTTGCCAAGTCATCTCTATGTCAACCCGGCAAGAATGCAAATCACGAACACTGCTAAGGGGATATACATGCTGATGTGATGTAGGTAACCTCAAATGACCAACTTGTTGGACACCAGGGATGCTGAAGCTACCCCATGTTTCCCAAACGTGGTGGATGCCAACATCACCACCTAACAAAATTGTGAAACTATCTTTAAAATTTAGGGAAAACTACCTCTTTATACCTCGTTTCTTTCTTCTTTCATTTCCATGTTGACTCACTCACTGTTTTCAGGACAGCAATTTAGTCAGAAAAAAATGTTAATTGATATCTATGCACTGCTTTTTTTGATATTGTAATTTAAGATAAGGAGAATTACCCAACAGAATATAAACAAGCAGAAGACAATTAATATCCAAAACGCCAGTTATGAGTGGTTCCTGATCATTACAACAGAACAGGAAGAATGGCAGGGGGGAAGAAAGGCTCTTCTATTAAAACCAGTACTCCCACATTACAATTTCACAGAAATACTGTATGGAATTCTTTACTTTTAAGAGAAGATTTAATCTTCATTTCACCTACATAGTTTTTTCTAACATGCTTGTCTGGACTTCTGCTCTCCTCCATGAGGCAAGCCATTAGTGTCATTCTCAGAGAGAATGGCCTTTTTTCAACTAGGTTTTACAAATTATCTGCCCTCTAGGTTTTAATAATAATAATACTATGTAATAAGAGTAAATAATTAATCAGAATGACCCTTTCTACTAGTTTTCTCTACAGACTACAAATTTGAATAAAGTTCTTTTGGGTGGTGATGTCCTTGATTTCTACTTTCCTAGTTTTTAGTGAGTATATTTGAATAGTGCAGTTAAACTAGTGTTCACTCCAAGACAATAAAAAAGTTAACCAAAAAAGACAAGTGAAATACAACAGCATTCTATGACTATCTCAATTAAGGTGAAGAACCACTTTTCCTGGTGTTAAACATCCTGCAGGTTACAGAATTGCTCAGACTGGGAGGGGGAGTGGTCAGGCAGAAGGATCATATGCTGAAGGCTAACCCTGTGGATACTCACAGTCAGCCTACTGTACTGTCTTTCATCTGGCAGAAAGCTGTAACTTTCTCTTTTGGTTCCTGGCAAACATATTTCACTCTGTGGGATATTTCATTCAAATATCATGCTAGTCCAGGACAATATCTTTCTTTTT
>WEKX01015626.1:21026-33676 GCA_013390025.1 Pitta sordida | reverse complement strand
ATTGTGAGCAAGATAAAGGCCATTCCTCTAGCCTAATCCTATGCAATACATTTTTCATGAAATATGGTGTCAAACTTATACTAAAAATATACTATTGCTCAATAGACATAAATGAAGTAAAGTGAAGATCTTCGGCAAAGCCTAGGGTTTCCCCCATGTCGTTTCACAACCTCACCTTGCACTGAGTACAGTGAGTTTATATATAATGTAGATATTAAACAGCTATTTAATGAAGACTGATGCTTAATGACTTACAGCATTGTGATACAGTAATCCCTTACTACTTCACGCTTCATCATTCGTGGCTTCAATACCTCGTGAGTTCCGTTCCCCACCCCCCACTGCCTGATCTTTACTCGCTTCACCATCTTTACTGGCTTTACCATTTTTACCGTATTTACCATTTTTACCTCTACTTCGCAGATNCTCAGCTTCATTAATACTGTCGTTCTATGTCTCTAACACTGTCTCTTCTTTTTGAAATAAATTATGCGCAAATGAATCTGCAATTTGTTGACTTATAACTGTAGTCTCAACACCTTAAATCTTTTGGGATCTGCAATGTTACTCTCAGGGAAATTCAAGAGCTTTGGGAGCTGATTCTTTGGGATGTTTTCCTGATGCAAACTCAGATTTGTGAAATGATCGACAGTTATTTCCATATTGAAATAAAATTTTTAATTATTTTTCATGCAACAAAAAAACAAAATAGAGTGAGTACTAGGAGACGGTTTAACAGTATTTAGAATTTAGGATTCCTAGCCCACTCAATTCAAGGACTAGACATAAAGTTAAATAGCTATTAGCTAAATTAAGACTGTAATCGCATATAAAGCATTTGGGGTTTTTTACCATTCTTTGTTTCCACTGTTAGAAACTGTATTGCATGGCAAAGAAAGTCCATGACGACCCTACATCCTTTTCTGTAGGACTGCTTCCTAGACTATTGTTTACATTATAAGAGTTAGAACATATGAGGTAGTTTTCATTCTTCCCACCCCTCAAAAAAGAAAAAATGAGAAAAAAGAAAATTGCTACTTAGCTGTTGTGGAAGGCAATCAAAACATTAGGAATGACTACGTGTCCGGGTGTAGACACGCAAAAGAAATGTAATGGAAACTCCTGGTCAATAATATCAAAAGTGTCAAAAACACTAGGATTTTAAAAATCTACATAATGAAGCCCAAAAGGAGAACAACACCTTGTCCCATGGCAATAGAGTTATTCCCTTTGATGAACAAAGGAGTGATGGATTTCTTTTTACCTTTCTTTTTAGGTTGCAACTTAGAAAGTGACTTTCTTATTAAAAAAGTATGACTAGACCGATTTAATTAAATTTAAAAACAAAAGTTTGAAAAATACTTACTTTCTGTGCCATGTAACCATCAATATTGATACTTATCTTGGTGAAACTAGGATGTGTCCATATGCTTACTCAGTGTAGGAAAAGTAATTTATGTAGTGGTGAATTCTCAAGGTAAAGAATTGTCTAAATACTCATCATATTCTATTTATTCAGCTTTCTGACACATTGGCAAGTTCACCCATTTTGCATTTAGCACACATCATATTCACAGCAAGAAAACAACAATGCTAATATTTATCTGGAACAGAAAATAAGAGCTTTGTTAAGCAAATGCATTGTCACATTTGGTTCACGAGAGGTAAAGTGAGCTCTGCCTTGTAGATCATTTGCTACATGGATGGACTGCTGATGATAGGTTGCCTTAAGATCAGACCTCTGGAGCAGATAGGCTGGAATTCTCCAAAGTCCACATGAAAGACGTGAAAATATCACTAAATACCAGGTTCATACTTTCTGAGACATCTGTTGGCCAGATCTTCCATCTCATCTGGGATAGTCTGTTTGACATTGCACAGTAAAACAGACACTACTGCTATCAATTGCCTCTGAATGTCTTTGGCAATGTATGGAAGTTGATATAAATACAAGACGGTATCAGTAATTTTTCAGGTGAAATGATTAATATTCATGCTATTGTGAGCAAGATAAAGGCCATTCCTCTAGCCTAATCCTATGCAATACATTTTTCATGAAATATGGTGTCAAACTTATACTAAAAATATACTATTGCTCAATAGACATAAATGAAGTAAAGTGAAGATCTTCGGCAAAGCCTAGGGTTTCCCCCATGTCGTTTCACAACCTCACCTTGCACTGAGTACAGTGAGTTTATATATAATGTAGATATTAAACAGCTATTTAATGAAGACTGATGCTTAATGACTTACAGCATTGTGATACAGTAATCCCTTACTACTTCACGCTTCATCATTCGTGGCTTCAATACCTCGTGAGTTCCGTTCCCCACCCCCCACTGCCTGATCTTTACTCGCTTCACCATCTTTACTGGCTTTACCATTTTTACCGTATTTACCATTTTTACCTCTACTTCGCAGATTTCGCTTATCATAGCATCTTTCTGGAACCGACTCCCCGCAATATTCGAGGGATTGCTGCATTTGCAAATAATCTAAATAGGTACTTGCACAGAAGTGATTTTGTAGAATTCTAGGTAACACTGAATAAAATAATTATGACTGAAGTCTTCATAACAGTATAAGACTACAAGACAAAATAGTGAGCTACTCAAAAAAATTTTTAACAAGATTTAATACTTTTATATCAGTTTGCAATGAGGAAAGATTTTTCTGCCCTTGTATCTCATTTCAATCACCCTATACAACAGTGATATCTGCAGGGCAAAATGGTGTCCAAATATTTTTATCTTACTTCACACCATAGCATATGGGATCTCTTAGCCCAGCAATATGTACTCCTCCCTAAACACATATTTGAGATACAGTAGATAGCCACTGATATCATGTGTCATTATTTGGTTCTGCTACAGCACTTTGCTACAAAACACTGAGGCCAGAAAGGAAGGAATGGGAATTACAGACTGTTCCAAGTTTCTGCAGCTTGTTTCTGCAAAAGTAGAAAGCTCATGTGATTTGGTACTCAACTGCAGAGAACAAAACAGGTAAGCATATATGGAAAAAGACAACCTTGTACTGAGTAGCTATTCTGGGCTAGGTAGAGCAGAGTTGTATGCCCATTATAGTTAAGCGATACATTTCTCAGAATCACTCTTCAGTATAGACAAGATATACACTTGAATAAAAAACCCAAACCACACATAAAAAGAAAAAATGGACCAGCGATGGCATGGAGGGGGTTGGGGTGCAGGATAACCCCCTTGTAATCCAAGAGAAGGTCGTCAGAGACTTGCTGAGTGGCTTGGACCCTCACAAGTCTATGGGACCGGATGGCATCCACCCGAGGGTCATGAAAGAACTAGCAGATGAACTCGCCAAGCCACTTTCCATAATTTACCAACAGTCCTGGCTTACTGGTGTTGTGCCACAAGACTGGAAATTGGCCAATGTGACACCCATCCACAAGAAGGGTAGGAAAGATGATCCTAACAACTACAGACCAGTCAGCCTGACCTCAGTCCCATGCAAAGTCATGGAACAGATGGTCTTGTGTGCCATTACACAGCAACTGCAGAACAACCATGACATTAGATCTAGTCAGCATGGATTTCGGAAAGGCAGGTCCTGCCTGACTAACTTGATCTCCTTTTATGATCCAGTGACTCGACTGGTTGATGACAAAAAGGCTGTGGATGTTGTGTACTTGGACCTTAGCAAAGCCTTTGACACGGTTTCACACAATAAGCTTCAGGAGAAACTTGTGAAACTTGGGCTGGAAAGGAGCATCTTATGCTGGGTTACAAACTGGTTAGAAGGGCGAGCTCAGAGGGTGGTGGTGAATGGTGCAACATCGGACTGGCGGCCAGTCACCAGTGGAGTCCCACAGGGGTCAGTGTTGGGCCCAGTACTGTTCAACATCTTTATCGATGACATGGACGAGGGAATTGAATCCATCATCAGCAAGTTTGCAGATGATACTAAGCTGGGGGCAGATGTTGAACAGCCGGAGGGTAGGAAGGCCCTCCAGAGGGACCTCGACAGGCTGGAGAGGTGGGCAGGCTCCAACAGTATGAGGTTTAACAAGACTAAGTGCCGGGTTCTTCACTTTGGCCACAACAACCCCATGCACCGCTATCGGCTGGGGGAGGAGTGGCTCGAGACTAGTGAAGTGGAGAGAGACTTGGGTGTACTGATTGATAGGAAACTCAACATGAGCCAGCAGTGCGCCCAGGTGGCTAAGAAGGCCAATGGCATCCTGGCCTGCATTAGGAACAGTGTGGTCAGTAGGTCCAGGGAGGTTGTCCTTCCCCTGTACACAGCGCTGGTCAGACCTCATCTTGAGTACTGTGTGCAGTTCTGGGCTCCCCAGTTTAAGAGGGATGTTGAGCTGCTTGAGAGGGTCCAGAGAAGGGCAACGAGGATGGTGAAAGGACTGGAGGGCAGGCCCTATGAGGAGCGACTACAGGAACTGGGACTGTTCAGTCTGGAAAAGAGGAGGCTCAGAGGGGACCTCATTGCTGTTTACAACTACCTGCGGGGAGGTTGCAGCCAGATGGGTGTGGACCTCTTCTTCCAGGCTGACGACACCAGAACGAGAGGGCACGGCCTCAAGCTACGCCAGGGGAGGTTCAATCTTAACATTAGGAAGCGGTTTTTCACAGAGAGAGTAATTGCATATTGGAATGGGCTGCCCAGGGAGGTGGTGGAATCACCATCCCTGGAGGAGTTTAAGAGAAGACTGGACGAGGAACTTAGTGACATGGTCTAGCCGGGAGGTGTAGGGCTGGATGACGTTGTGCCCCCTCCGTCTCGGAGTGGCTTGGTAGACTGTGAGGGATCTAGGTTGGTGTTATGCTCTGCGATGTGCTCTCGGTCTCTTTACGGGTGCTAGATGGTGAGTTGGACTAGATGATCCTTGTGGGTCCCTTCCAACTCATAATATTCTGTGTGATTCTGTGATTCTGTGAAATATTGCAGGATATAATTCTAGTCACAGTCATCAATCTTAAACATTGAAATATTCACTCATTGAATAAAGGATATTCTTCACAGAGGAATACATTGTAAATTTATCACATACACTGCCCTGTAGAAAACAGATGATGTTTTTCATCACAAGAAGATAAGGGATTGACTATCTTATTTGACCTACGTTCCCAGTTCAGCCTTGAAGCCTGCTGTGCAAATTAAAATGTCAGTTCATGGTTCACCTGTCATCATCTGAATTTAAACATTTCCTGAGAATTTCTTCCTAAACCTATGTTTTATTTCTTTCCTAATAAACTCAGTAACAATTTGGAAAAAAAAAATAGGAAAAAATGTAAGGCAACACCAGAGGGTGATAGAGTGAAAATCTCTCTGAAATCAGCTGGGCTTGTTTTTCCTGCCTTCTGTATCCCTCCCTTTTCTCTCTGGCCTCATAAGCACCTGCCAAAATGCAATTATCTTGCTGACAGACAGATGGAACAAAATTGTCTATGCAGTCTTCAGTTCAGCAATAAAAAAAAAAATTAACACCCTTCTCCTCCCCCCCACAAACATAAAGCCATGACAGGATTATTCGGGCCAGAGTGAAACAAGAATGGCTCGATTGAATTACAGTGTGCAAGACTCTGGCCTACTTGCTGAATAATTCAAAACAGGATACTCTCCTTCTTTAATATATGAACAGATACTTCCTTCCTGTGTGAAAAAATAAAACATTAAATGTTCTGCTTTTTATTATTTTAGAAAGAAGTCAGGGATCAGAGAACATCAACTAATGAAGCCATGTTGTACGTATATATATTTCAAATTAAAAAGAAAAAAATCCTAAAATTTAAGCCAGATCTCCATGTTTACACACACACACATATATACACACACATTTCCTGTCTACCAAATGATTCTAGGGACTCCTGCCTCAAAAATTTCACATGCTCTCAAATAAGACACTCATTTTGAAGCTATATCTTAAAATAGTTGCTGAAAGGGAGAAATAAAAAAATTAAATTACCCTAAGTCATCAAGTCCTTGGTAACAATTCCATACAAAGTTCAGCTATTTAGTATGGGGAGGGGTTGGTAAAAGAAGGTTGATACTCAGATGACCAAAGAATGATAAACTCTAAACTGCACTGCACCAACCAAAACCATATTTGATTCCATAGCTCTCTATGATCTGTACAAATGTGATTATAAATGGGACTTAATCCTGCCAGTATAAGCAGTAGCAGCGCTATCTCCTTTGCAAAATTACAGTGGAGTATTGACAAATGGCTCTTCCAAAGACACAGCAGCTGAATAAGCACATTCAGAGACAAGAGTTCATGAAAAAAAAATCTCAGTCATAACCTCTTAGGTCTCAAATGGCCACACTTCTGTCAGCTTTCTTTGCTTTACCTGAAAGCATTAACCCCCGCCCCCCAAAAAACAAAGGCAGCCAACGAATGTGAACAATTAAAGAAAACAGTGCCCCAGCCAAATATATGGGTACCTCATCAACAGCTGTCTTACTACTTACTATGCCTACTGAGTCTAGAACTTCCCATGCAGACTGTCTTTTGAGGCCACAAAGGACAAAATTCCATTAAAGTTTTATTGCCTTGTTTATTGAATGGCAATATTGATGCCATAGCATTTTATTTTTTACTTAAGTACAGCTAAATTCAGTTTTGAATGTGACAGTATTCTCAAATTCCTTTGATGCTGGCTTTTGTTTCTTAGTACGGAAACTTCTAATACATTTTCAACCCTTTTGAAACTGAAAACATTATTAACCCTATGTAACTTGTAAAAATTTCTGGAAATAATTTCTGGATTTTATGTATCACAAAGCTTCTAAGTGTGGGATTTTTTTCCTCATCTAGTTCTACTTTTCTTCATAATTTACTTGTCTATTTAGACCAGTGATATTTTTAGCACATTACATATAAAATAAAAGAAGGCTGATTCACCTGTGGTTTTGGAGACGTTATTTTTACTGGAATACTGCAACACTGAATCTCGTCTATATTTTCTATATTTCAGCTATACTACTTTTCTCGTTCATCATGAAAATGAACAAAATACATACTAAAATATTGTTGACATTAAAATCTGCTACAAAAAGTTAAAAAGATAACAATTTTGGAACAAAAGGAGCTGTTTCCCTGTTCTCATTTGATTGCATTTTAGCTGTAGAAATAAATGGGGTTCTACGGTGGGTGTGATGTCAATAGCACCGCAACTATCAGCATCTCAAAAAGCAGGAAGCAATTAATCCATGACAAATACATTTAAATCAGCTATACATAATAAATGCTTCTTTATTTCTGGACATCCAACATGTTAATTCTAGTCTTGGCAGTCCTTTCAACTTCTTTTATTTCCAACACCCACATGATTGCTTAAGAAGAGTAATAAGGATTTTATGCAAATGACAGTGCTTACTTCGGAAAAGTTGAAAGCATCCACATTTATTTCTTCATACTCATCCTCCATTTCATCACTTTTAACAGATGCAAGAGCACTGGCCAGTTTTTTTCGCAAAATAAAACCCTTCCAAAAGGCCTAAACAAAAAATTTAAAGCATGTTATACAAAGCCATAGATCAAACTGAAATCTAGATTCTTTATGTTATCCCACTAAGAAGATAAAACATCCTGGGCCTTTGTTTAATAGCTCAATGATCTGTTTTTTGAACTTTATGTGACATTTAAAACTACAAGACAAATTAAATGCCAGCATATGTCTAAAGCTTAGAGTACTCAAGAGGCTCTCCACAAGTAAGCAGAAAGGAATCCTGCAACTCCCTCAACTACAAACCTGGGCCAACTTATTAATTATTTGACAATTCCCTATAGGGACTATTATAAACTGAAATGAATGGCTACATAAGAAAAACCTGAGCATCAACTTTCAAATTACTAATAAAAATACAGTTGTACTAAATNACTAAAATAGGAAGGGTAAATCTCATATTCTGGCTTAATATTTAGGTTATTATTTTTTAGAAAATTATTGTCTAAACACGCAACTTAAGGAAACGTGAGGAAAATTTTACTATTTTCACACACATAATTGCCGATTATGATAAAATTATTAAATGCATTAGAACTGCTTTCTTATCATTTTTATTTTCCTACTGATCTTCACAAGTATCCAGATAAAATACCCTGATATTACTGAGTGATCAAATGACAAATATATTTGATTTAACAAATACAATTAGTTTTTACAAATGCAAAGCAGAAAAGCAATCCTAATGATATGCAGAAGGATAAACTGTAAGGCATCCGCTAAAACTGATCTATGTCTGTGCTCAATCATGATCAAAAAGAAAAACTACATGTTAGTAGGTAGTTTCTAAGAAACAAGACAAAAACAATCTTACTATACAAATTCCTTATATAGTTTATATCTGCCTATGGAATTCAGTTCTAGTAATTTCTTTACAAAAGACTGTAATACATCGTGGCAAAGATTCAGAGAGGGACAAAAAATAAAAAAGAATTACAAAGTAATGCAAAAAGAGACTAAACAGACTAAAATTTTATTTATAAAAAGTGGAGGTAAGGATAGGTTTAAGAGATCTCAAAACTCTGTAACATGNAAACCTGAGCATCAACTTTCAAATTACTAAGAATAAAAATACAGTTGTACTAAATGTCTCATAGTTTACAAGTAGCAATTTATGCAGTTGACCTATGTCAGTTACTCTTTTTTAACTAAGATCATTATTTTTTAAAAAACATTTCCAGTAGGCATAATCACCTTTAAGAAAAATAAGCACATTAGGAATTAAAGTGCTAGAAAATGANATTCCTTATATAGTTTATATCTGCCTATGGAATTCAGTTCTAGTAATTTCTTTACAAAAGACTGTAATACATCGTGGCAAAGATTCAGAGAGGGACAAAAAATAAAAAAGAATTACAAAGTAATGCAAAAAGAGACTAAACAGACTAAAATTTTATTTATAAAAAGTGGAGGTAAGGATAGGTTTAAGAGATCTCAAAACTCTGTAACATGCACAAAAATAAATAATAGACTTTATTTTCATACTAATTTGGGAAATCATGTTTGAAACAAATGAAAGGAAGTACATATTAACCACTATATAAATTTGTGAAACTCATCAGCTTAATATATAGTAGAGGTCAAATATATAAGTCCAAAAATAGATTAAATAAGTTTATGTAGATCAATTATTAATATGCTAGCTATATACATCATACTCCAGTAACAAATTTTTGCTCCATACCACTTTGTCCCTTCTGACATTTTTATGTAACACTTACAACATAGACTGTTTCTAAGTTAACTTGAAATATGAAATCAACAGAGGGTCAATTTCCTTCAAAATGTAGAGAAACACCCATAAACCCTGGAAAATTGGAAGCAAACACTATATATGGTTAGCAAAGTAAACACAGTCAAGGTATGGACTTAACTCTTGCACATAGTAATCCATTCTGTTTAACTGTTACCAGCTCAGTATCTACCAAAGGACAACCTAGGCCATGGTCTGTTCCCAAGGGTAATATGGAGGAACCAATCCTGGTTTTTGGAGATGGGGAGAGAAGGAAAGAGATGGCTAGGTAGGATAGTAGAGACAGGAAGACTAGTTAGTTGTATAGCTATCAGACATGATGTATTAGTTACACCGCATCTTTCACTTTAACAGCATAGACATACCTCAGTAAGAAGATGGGGACATTATCTCTTAGGCATAATATTAGAATTAAATCAAGCACAAATAATTGAGGGAAATATTTAGTGAAAACTGGGAAAATATCTTTATGCTTCTGTAAAACTTTTTGAAAGAAGTATTTCCTTTAGAAATATTAACCTTATGCTGAATAAATACAACAAAAAATGTTTAATTATGAAATTTGTAATATAATCAAAAACAGATAGAAGATGACAAGTACACAAAATGAGTAAGTTTTTTTCTTATTAAATTTGCAAAATAAGTAAAGAGAATACCATAAACAAACCTGGATTAGTGTGGCAGCTTCGTGCTTCTCTCTCAAAGCTTCTATAAACTGACAATTCTCTCCTTGGTTACAGTTATTTTTTCTTTGAGCATGGTACCGCCGCCAAAGAGACTGGATCACTGATGCTGCCATATGCAGTCTCATAGAAAAATAAATATTTTTATGAATGACACAGCCTCACCAGTGCAACTAGATTATCATATCTGCTTAACATAGCACTGTGCTTTGAGACAAATGAAAATCTCTGCCATGAAACAAGAAATTACAATCCAAATGTGACATTTATGTTCAGAAACACTGGATGATATTCACACCACACAACTTCTGAAATCCAGTTATCTAAGGACTAGTCTCTGCTGGGCTCTGTTCCATTTATAATCACTGTGCAGGAAGTGTCCACAAATGAAGGATAAGGAGCAGAAGTGGTTTAACAATGACTGAATAAATTTTTGTAATAGTCCACTTATTTCCACTGTGCGCATAACAAAAAATATCAAAAATACCCAACACAAAAATGTCAAAGAAACAAACACCAAGGACTAATGAGAGATAAAAGCCGAAAACTGCATGAGACACATATTTCCAGTGGAGCAGACAGGAAAGACTGAGCAAGTGCAATTTCATGTTTTGCCTACTTTCACCCTTTAATTTCCACTACCGACCACCGGTTATATGTATAAATTTTTTAATTTGCTCATATTTCACCAAGCACCAAGTACACACAATTTAGATTTGTTCAGTGATTGAGATTTCTAAATATGTGTTCAATTAATTTATACTGATGGAGAATGTTTAATGTCAGCTTTGGATTATTGCTTTACTGTCTTGATTATCTTGGCATATTATTCTCCACAAAATACTCCTTAAACTGGACAGTGGGTAAAAGAAAAGACATCTAAATTTCCATCAGTCTTTACATAATTTCTTTCCTTGTGCAGTGTATCTAAATAGAGCACAGTTCAGAGGCCAAGACAGACCTCTTTTTCTTAAAATGTGTTTACTAATTTTACCAACCGCACAAAATTATTTTTTTATAAGTTTTGCATCTGTAAGAAGCACTAGCTGAATTCAAAATCAAATACAAAAAATGGTTTGCATTCTGCTTGGAAAAGATGTCTATAAAAATACTTACAGAGTGCATTTAAAACATAAAAACTAAATTAACTATATAAAAATATTTTTTTAAGCATTCATCTTCTGGAATAGACTACTATAATCTTGCTCTCAGCTTGCTGAGAGGTACTGATAAATTGCATGGTGTTCCTGAATAGTAAGTTTTACAACAAATTATTAGCACTGCCTATTTTCCCTAAGTCGAAATAGCAGAGAGAAACACACCCACCACGACTGCTTTTCAAAGTTTTCTCAAGATGTCTGTTTCTGAACCTGAATTCTTGTGAAATTGTAATGAATTCTTTTCCCTTTAAGGCAAAAAAAAAATCAGCTTCTGTTTTCCCCGACTGTACATCCAGAACGATACAAATCAGCAGCAAACACATTTCAAAGAGGTAATAAACCAGTCTATTTCATGTGGGAGAAAATATGGGGGCACAGAACAAGGTGAACTGGCCTCTCATCCCTGTCTCTCCTTTTAAGAAGCAGGTTGAGGCATTTTGGAGGAGTACCAAAAGCAGGACAGTTTGCTAGCTCTTCAGTCATCACAACAGTAGGAGACTGGTCTAAGGTCAAGGGAGTAGGATAGTAGATTTAAGCAACTTTTACCTCATGCCTTCTAAACAGTAATGATTGCAAGTCTGCACAGACAAATCTTGAATGTCTAGTGAATAGCATACCAAAACAGATTTACACTAGTTTGTAGTTAAACTGCTCCAAAGTTCCTGCAAAACATCCAGTAGTATTTGTATTCCTAACACTGTGTGCCATTGTGTATTGGCAAAAAGGAAGGAAAATGTAGGAGACTAAGAGAAAGTTTCCAAATTCTCTTATTACACAGTATTTTTAATTTATTTTGAGTGCTTACATATCTATAGTCTAATATATCAACTGACAGAATACCACAAAGGATTCCTGTTAATATGGAAGCCTAGTGTGCAACACCTTACTAAAACTTTTTATCGTTTAATAAGACGTGTCTCTGTTTTAAATAAGAAATCCTCACTCCTATAGTCTATCTCTATAATCTATTTGAAAGCAATCTGACATCAGTCTTACCTTTCCATATCATTGTCAAAATGCTGGAGATTTCTCCCCTTATTACTTGCTACCATCACTGAGTGTTGCAATGAGAGTTGGGCTGACATGTTATTGTTGCCTTTGCTCTCCCCACTATAATTAATACAAGATTCAGTGCTCTTCTGCTTCACTCTCTGATCTTTATTTTCCTTTTGGTGCACAGGTATGGAGGAGTTAATTAATGTGGCCTGAATATCACCAGTAGTAATCCATCTTTTGGAAGGATCCAACAAGACCTGTTTATTTTCTGTCACNCTTCAATAGCATAACAGAAGGAGAGATTTGTAATAAGGTGTTTGTTTCAGAGGAGCAAAAAGCTAATTCTAGGATAGGATTACAGGAGAAAAAGTAGAAATCAATTTTCTTGTGTCTTGAAAAATCAGGTCCTAAAATTACAGTTAGAAAAACAGAATTTTTCTTCTTGTTCACAATTTTTGAAAGGTGAAGATTTTATAAAGTTTTATTAATCACAGAATATTCTGAGTTGGAAGGGACCCACAAGGATCATTGAGTCCAACTCTTAACACCATCTCCCTGG
>WEKX01015626.1:0-15884 GCA_013390025.1 Pitta sordida | reverse complement strand
TCACTGTCCTAACAGTGAAAAAGTTTTTCTGTATGTTCAGTTGTACTGACTCTGGGATGAATATATTCTCAATACAGGTGTCCATATGGTGGTGTGTTTTAGATTTGTGACTGAAACTGTATTGACAAAACACTTATGTTTTGCTGAAGAGTGTTTGGACAGAGTCAAGGCCTTCTCTCCTCCACTCAGCAAGTAGCCTGGGAGTGGGCAGAAGGCCTCCTTTCTTTACCTCCTTCCTAGGTAAAGAATTTTGTATTTGTTCTTGTTGAATTTACAAGGCTCCTGTTGACCTGTCTTCCCACCTTGCCTATGTCATATCCTTCTGACTGGTAGCCCTCCTCTCAGGGATACAGACAATTGCCTCCAAATTTTCATGATCTAAAAGCATGGTAAATATGTAATCCATTTCCTGTTCCTAGTCTTTGACAGAAGATGTGAGAACTACAAGTCAGCCTCCAGGAAGTAGCATGAGCCATTAACTATTAACAGTTAATAGATGGTCTGATTCTGACTACAAGCCAAGTTCTTATTTATCTTTCTTACTTATGTCCATTCATTCAGACCATGGTTTAAAAAAGCCATTTAATTTTATGAATACAATCTTTCCCTCCCATTTTTACCATCTTGAAGAAATGTATGTGAAAGTTAAATCCCTAGATTCTACTACAGTTCACCCACATGTCATATCCTAATTATAGATTGGCTTTTTTTCTGCAAGGGACAATAATGCATGAGGTCCTGTATATGAGACAAGGAAAGATTTTCTCAGCGATAAAGGAGGGGGAGTGCTTTATTTTCCTTTACTCTTCTTTTTTCCTTTTAAGACAGAGGAAGGAAAGAACACAGTTGGAGCTGGCAAATATATTTGGAAGTATCAGCTTCCAACGAAACCAGAAGTGAAAATTCATAGAAGTAGAGAAGACATATCTTGATGGCTTCATATTCAGGAATATATAAATGTAATCTACATATTATATCTGTAATAAAAAAATGTACAGTTAATTTCTCCCAAATTAATTTCAATCTTATTCTTAATATGAGCCTTGTTTCAAATTAATGTGTTCTGAGCTGTGAATATTTTATTGCAGCATAGTAAAAGCCAATAATACATATCAAAGTAATAAACTGTTAGGTAATAACAAGATATCATGGATATACAGGCTTATATGCAAATATAAAACATGGAGATTCTGAAAAAAAACATGAGCACCTTTCCTGAATCAACAGAGTATACAAGGTGAAGTTCAGACTAAAACACTGTCAAACATCACATATTTCATCTGCTCTGGGATATTGTTCAGTACCTGGCAGAACCAAGAAAACTTTCTTTCCAAACGTTAATAAACAAGTTGGATATTAAATGGGCTATAAGGATATTGTGAACCAGACAGGAACGGAAATGGAACTATGAAAAGAAAAAAACCCATACAATACAAAACCCATACAATACATATACAATACAAGCACAGAAGCATGAGAAGTTTGAGCTATTTAGATATTACAGAACAATTAAAAGATAGCAGGTATAAGTGATAAATTACCACTTGCATGGTCTAAGCTGAAGTCACTGGACAACTAACCATGGTAATAGTGATAAAGGTAATAAGTATGATGAAACCAAAAACCTGTAAAAAGATCCATATGATCCACCACATTAAGAGAAAAGAGGCCAAATATTTTGCAATTATTTAGAATGTGAATAATAGCATAAACACAGAAAACAAGTGCAGAAATAAAAACAGAGCTTATTGCACCAACAGACAAAATAGAGGTGATTAAGTTAAACTGGAAATCATGCTAATAATAATTATACAACCTTCAGGATTTAAGGATTTAAAGCCACTTTTCAATTTCAGAATTGAAGACAGTATTCCCGCATAGCACCGTGCTATATTGTGTGTACAAATTCATTCAGCTACTAATAACTGCAGGTTTTGAACCACCCATTTCCCCAAACTTAAGGAAACAAAACTCATATCTTAATATATGCATAAAAAAGACTTTGCACTGAAGTTAATGATTCTAATCTCTTTCTTAGCACATTTCCATGCAAAAAACTAATTAAAATTCTTGAGACCTAATGAACTTTACAAACAATACATGAAAACATATTTCTGAACAAAATTTATCTTCATATTAATACATACTCCAATTCAGCAGCCTTTTTTTTCAGTTGAATATTTTCTTCAATTTGAATTTGACAAAGTTCCAGAAAAGTTCTTAATTCTGATTCTTTGATTCTTTCAGTTGTAGGTGAAGTATGACAAAATATGATTTCACCATCAAGAGACTGTAAATTAGGAAGGACATTAAACAAGAAAGACCTTAGGGGGAAAAAAAAGAAATCATCATTATTTCTATGAAAAAATAATTTGCTAAAACATCCATTTTATTGATACAATCATATAAGAACATGAAGATAGTTCTCTAAGTATTTATATATATTTGTCCTTACTTCGTACGTTAGCATGCTAACTAAAAACCTAGTAAACTACAGAACTCAGAATGAAACATAGAATATTTTACCTACACAAATCTTAAAAGGCATATCTGACACATTAGTGCATGGGTTTGATTAGTAGGCAACACAGCAAACTGTCACAAAACTAAGATACAGATCTGATTTTGCTGATACATTGAAAGGTTTAAATTGCAAAACTACACTAAATAATAAAACTTGTCAATTCTACTACCTTTACCATTTGCATATACCACATACAGTGACATGATATTCAGTATGGCTGACAGGAAAAAAATCCACTTTTAAAATATTGAATTTGGGTCAGTGAAAGGAATGAGAGTAGAGATGGAATTTCCTTCCAAAAAAAGGAGTCAAGGCCATCGATGTAAGACAAAATACATATGAGAAACTGTCATGGGGAGAGAACCCTTTTGTTCAATTGTAAAACTTATCTCCTTTTTACTGGAACAGGCAATAGGTTTCTCTTCTTATCTTGCCTTCCCTCCCCTGAAAGGAATGTGGCCATGGAAGGGGCTTTCTCCTTTTCACCTGACAAACAATGGAGGATTGTTTTTCTTATCTTCCCTTCCGGGCAAGGTATGTGACTAGGGGAAGGGCTTGAGGGCCGGGGAAGGCTGAGTGACAGCCAATGGCATGTGAAGACATGATCACAAGGCATGTGACATTGGAGGGAACTGAGGCCCTATAACTGCAGCTCCTGGGCCTCAGGAGGTGGGTTGTGGATCTTCTGGACAGAGGAAGTTTCATTTTCACCTCTGATCTTTACTGCCACCATTTTGCTCAGGACCATGTTGACCTTTGACTCCTCACCTCAGCACAGCTTTTCCCCTGCCGAATGCTGGATCTCTCTGCAGTGTCATAAATGCAGTCTGGTTTAGGTTATTGTGAAATGTAATCTAGTACTACAACCTTGTTTCACATGTTTGCTGTACCAAATCAAACGTGTTGAGAATTTGAAGACTGCAAAATTACTTAAATCACATAATCACAGAATATTCTTAGTTGGAAGGGACACACAAGGAACATCAAGTCCAACTTCAAAGCTAATGCCCAGACAGGGATCAAATCCACAACCCAAGAGCTGTGGACACAACCTAATTCCCTGTCCCATCATCCCATTATCTAGACCATGTCACTGACTTCCTCATCCAGTCTTTTCTTAAACACCTCCAGGGATGGTGACTCCACCACCTCCCCGGGCAGACCATTCCAATGAGAGATCACTCTCTCTGTCAAAAAACTCTTCCTAACATCCAGTCTAAACCTTCCCTTGTGGGAGCTTAACAGCATGTCCTCTTGCTCTGGCGCTGGCAGCTTGTGAGTAGAGATTTACATTCACTCAACTGCAACCTCCCTTCAGGTAGTTGTCAACAGCAATGAGGTCACCTCTGAGCCTCCTCTCCTCTAGGCTGAAAAACCCCAGCTCCCACAGTCGCTCCCCATAGGGTTTGTTCTCCAGCCCTTTCACCATCCTTGTCACCCTTCTCTGGACCCTCTCAAGCAGTTCAACATCAATACATCAACACTCAATATTCTCATCAAGTAAATTTTACATAACATTTAAGAACTCTTGAAAGAATACTTATTGCAGGCTGTAAATCCTCCTACCGTTAAAAAAGGTAATACTGTTTTCAAAATTTTAGAACTCTCTGACTATTCCATATGAAGGAAAAGGACTACTACTCAGCTCAGACAAAATACATTAAGTTTAAAATCATAGAAAGTTTCTATGACTGAGTTAAAATATTACAAATAATTCAATAGAATATAATTTTTTCGCAAAGAAGAAAACTTTATTTCTCTACTGCCCATTGATGAAGGCTAACACTGTCTGAAGGACATCTGGAATAAAATGATGGGTTTAGACCAACAGTTCTTGAACACAGACAGAAATTACCAAAATTGTGATACACCAAATAAATGCCATATCAAAGTTAATAGATGTTGGAAGTATGGTGTCTTAGAGCTATGGGATCTCATCCCTAGTTTTTCCAGATGGGTTTCTCCTGGTGAAGGGCTGAGTAAACATTTCATTTAGTGAAAACTTCCTGGTGAATATTCTGTCACTTAAGAGGCTCTATTAATCATTACAGCATTGAAACATATTCCCCTAAGAGTGCTCAGACTGATTCCAGGGTTTAATTTTTAAAAAGAGATTTCTTACTGCTTCACTTTTGTTGGTGTTATCACTGGCTGGACATGAAAGGACAAAACCAATTGGGAAATTTTACAACTAATTCCTCTGTTGGTATCAAGGGGTTATGCAAAGTTCATTCTCTCATATTGCCTAAAGTTACAGTCAATGCTGTGTTCAGCAAATCCATATTTTATAGTATCCCATGCTTTAAATCCTTTAGGCAAATGAATCTCTTGTCTAATCATAAAAGCTCTATTGGGTTAAGCAATCTGAAGTGTCAATTCTTAAAGCTAAATTGATATTCAGAAAGCCTTTCCCTCTAAGTAACAAGTGAAAAAACAATTAGTTCTGTAAAACAGTGGGTATTAAAACAGTGCAAATGGAAATTTAAAATACTGTCACAGTCATAGAAGTTTGTTATACTCATCACTGGTGAGGCCACACCTTGAATACTGCATCCAATAGACAAAAAAATACAAAACCCCATGCATATACAATTTTATTCCTATGGCTAACAATTCTATCAAAACCACCCATTTCAGAGATTCTGGTAACTGCATATAATTTCATTTGTCAGGTTTCTTTCCTACCCTATCCATTTTTGCTATATAGACATAGTCTGTAGGACAAGCTCTTTGATTTTTCAGATCATTTTTTCAGTATTATACACCATTGAAGGGCAAAAGACAGCATTTCTCTTCCATCTCTTTCATCATTATAAGAGATATTAAATTTGGATGTAAAGATGATGAATTTTAAGAACCAGAAAAAAGGCTAAGCCTCAACCACTAAGGAAAAATCAAACACTCATTCTTTTTGTTCTTATAATGAACACTACCAGTGCTCCAGCTACGTGCAGCATGAGCCTCTCACAGGAGCAAGACTGTTGATACTGTCTGGTAGAATTTCTATTATTTAACTAATGTACAGACACCAATTTTTTGTCCAATTTTTTTGTTTGTTTGGGTTTTTTTTGTTTTGTTTTTGTTTAGCAAATTATTTTTTTTTCTTACCTCCAGTTCCTTTCTTGCAGAAGAGGATTTCCACTGAATGATAATTCCTTCATTTTATGACAGCCTCTTAAACATGTAAGGACACCTTTAAGGTCTGTATTATAGTAGGAAAGAAAATTAAATACACGTTTCAATACAGAACCATATTATTTCTCATAAAATCCTGAATGAAAGTAAAAAGTACCAATAATATGGAGTTCTACAAGCAATAATGGCTCTCTCTACAGTGTAGTTGTAATTAATATCTATCATTCATGTCTGAAAAATGTTCATATATACTCTGTATAAATGTCTCATAAACACATGGAAACAGTTACATACAAATCAGTTTAAAATGTAACTAAGAAATTCTTGTTTGGCTTTATGGTTCTTTTACACAACTCACCTGACAAGCTGTTATTTTTGATATCCAGCTTTTCCAAAGACACAAATGAATTTAAAGGCACAAGTTCAGTTAATCTAAGAACAAAACAGAAATGATTTTTAAAAAAAAATGAAATAAAATAGCAGTTCATAAATAGGAAGGCACCAGAACCTTTCACAGTTATGACAATTTACTTATTTACATAAGAAAAAGCTCATTTAATTATCCCAGGTGCTAGAACTAATTACTGAATATTTTACTTGAAAGCCTTTCTTAGTTTTCTCAGTAGCTCATTTTTTAATATTTTCTCATTAATGTTTTGTTTCAGCTGGTAAATTTTTCAGTTTCTGCATCTAGTGCTGAGGATCTGAAGTCCTGTAAAATTTACAAAATTGGGTTTTTTTATAGGCACTATAACCAGAATGGAACTAACAGTTCTGGATTCTGGAGAAATAAAATTTGTTCGTCTTCTTTCCTCCTTAATTTCTAATCGTGCAACATTTTATGAGTTTGTTTCTTTTCTCAGGACATTAACTTCCTAGATCATCCTAGAACTAGCAAAATCATTGTTACAGTTGTATTTTTTAACAGGTCAAGGCTGCAGTTGTCTGTATCAAAGAGTAATGTAAGTAAATGTAAAGAAACTGACCTGAAATTTATCTATATAAAGGATTTGAGACTGTAAGATGTGTTAGATCACCACTCTTAAAGAACTAATGCCCAGTGTTATTCGAGTTTATTTACTTACAAACTTGCACTGGTGCAAGAATGAGTGCTGAATGGTTCATTCAGCTTCCAGGCTATTGCCAAATACTACCTTTCAGATTAAAGTTTATTTTGATTTACCTTAAATATGAAAAAGGGAGAAAAATTTAAAATCAAGATGCAAGAAACGCTAGTCATCAACTAAAACAAGAACGTTTATGTATACGGACATATTACATCAACTGCATCTTTTTTAAAGAAATACATTTCCAGGTAACATGTTTCATCCTTGTAAGGACACGGCCCGAGCATAAAGAATGGTAACAGAAATAGCAGTATGTGGTCAGTTTGTGACTACTAATTTCCATAGAAAGCAGTATTTTTCTGAGGGTGCCTTTGCAAAGTGTAAGCCAGAATCCTTTTTGGCAGAAACNAAGGATATTGAGCTGCTTGAGAGGGTCCAGAGAAGGGTGACAATGATGGTGAAAGGACCGGAGGACAAGCCCTATGGGGAGCGGCTACGGGAACCAGGGTTGTTCAGCCTGGAGAAGAGGAGGCTCAGAGGCGACCTCATTGCTGTTTACAACTACCTGAAGGGAGGTTGCCACCAGGTGGGTGTGAATCTCTTCTCTCAGGCTGATGACACCAGAACAAGGGGGCATAGCCTTAAACTATGCCAAGGGAGGTTTAGACTGGATGTTAGGAAGAGCTTTTTCACAGAGAGAGTGATCTCTCATTGGAATGGTCTGCCTAGGGAGGTGGTGGAGTTGCCATCCCTGGAGGTGTTTAAGAGAAGACTCGATGAGGAGCTCAGTGACATGGTCTAGACGGTGGGGGGCTTGGATGGCTGGAGCGTAGTGCCCGTGGTTCCACACTTGTGGGCCTGATCCCTGGGTGAATGTTCGCTTGGGAGTTGGACTAGATGATCCTGAAGGTCCCTTCCAACTCAGAATAACCTGTGAACTTGTGAACAGGACTATCAAAAAAGCTGAAACCCACTCATTCCATAAATTTAAATTTTTTCAGAGCCAAAAATGCTTATCAGTTGCTGAAATGTGTGACTATGTTGTGTTTCCAGCACAGACTTTACAACTGAAAGACAGAGTTGAATTTTACTCTAGTACACTGGTTATGGGCCAAATGTTTGTTGAAAATTCTTTAAGCTTACTGAAATGATGCATTAATGACCAAATGCAAACTAGAAAAAAATTAATTTCCACATTCCCGGACAAGTAGTTCTGTACAATGACATAATATTTGAAGAGTAAATTCAGAGGAGAAGATATAAAGAAAATTGAATATATATTTACCTTTCTTTCTCAAACTACATTGTTAAATTGCCTTGGTTTTAGTCCTACTTAGTTCTATATTACCTTCCTGCCATGGAAGTTTTCCACAGAATCAAATAAATATGAAGTATTAACTCTAGAAAACATAAAGCTTTATATGTAGATCTGTATATAGTGCTACAGATGTCAGCATTTGATTTCAGCATTTTAGTTTCCCATGATCAGTGAACAGTACATAAATATACTTTATATTTAACACAAATATCATCATAGATATTACTGGCTCACAGTATGACTGCAAAAAGGGAAAATCCACAACTCATATTATAGATTCACATATTCAGAAATATCTAGGAAAATAAATATCAAAGTTTGCATAAGAGAAAAAAGATAACACAGATTTTTTTTTCATAGTGAGCGAGTTCTCTGGATCTTTATCAGTATATGCTATGGTATGTAGAAGTTATATACTGGACTTTCCTTGCCTGCTGGTGGCATTAGGAGAGTTAAAACATTTCCATGTCATTCTATAGCCTTTGCTTTACTGACATTCTTTGTTAATTTTTTTCCTAAGAAAACTCAAACCAGAAAGACAAAGGACATTACTGAAAACTTAATACTACTTGACCTTGTCACATTAGCCTTGGGCATAAGAAAGATATAAATTACAAAGAAGACACAAAAGAAAAAGATATTCACAAAAAAGCAAGCTATAGCTTCCTCTTTCTGCTCCCATTTAAGGATCTAGTAGAACAGGTCATGGATAGCCACCTAAACTACATAAACTCTCTGTCAGAAAACAAGATTTAGGAATAGTTTCAAGTACACATCAGAGAAAACAAAGATTGCTTCTCTGAACATGAATAGCAGTTACTGCTCAAGATGGTCTAAATCCTGCTCGGCAGTTGCTTTTCCCCAGAAAAAATACTGTTGATGTTAATGAGTAGTCGGTAGCAAGGTCAAAATAATTAAAATAAATTCATCTTAATCTAGATTTTCAAGTAAAGCCTGTATTTCTTTTTCATTGCTTAAATTAAAAAAAAAAGTTTAGATTGCAATATTTTTGGTATTTATGAGTAGCTATCACATAGAATAAAGGAAATCTATCAGTTAGCTACTTACTTCTTGAATAGTCTAGTAGGCAGTACTTTAAGTATATTACTCATGATGACGTATTTAGAGATAAACCTATCATCAGCAGAGTATTACTGAAAATTATATAAAAAAAAAAAACCTAGAATGGTAAGGATAGAATGGGAAAAAATACTACAAATAACTATAGCTTTTTCATAACTGACGTCAACATCCAATGACATGTAGATGTACTATGATAATTCTGGAAAAGTAGACAAATCCACATAACATCATGGTTTGCAATGACAGTAAGCTCACCTCCTACACCTGAGAAATTAGGTTAAAAACACAGATTCCATATATATTTAATTGAAGAGAAAAATACGTGTTAAGAAAGAACTGAATTGTCATAGTATCACAGTATTAGAAAGGCTGGAAGAGACCTTGGAGATCATCAAGTCCAACCTGTAACCCAACACCAACCCATTGTCTCAACCATGGTACTAAATGCCTCATCCAGCCTACTCTTAAACACCTCCAGGGATGGCGACTCCACCACCTCGCTGGGCACACCATTCCAATGAGAGATCACTCTCTCTGTGAAAAAAACTCTTCCTAACATACGGTCTAAACCTCCTCTGGCGTAGTAAACACCTTANATTTGCCCCCAGCTTTGTATCATCTGCAAACTTGCTGATGATGGACTCAATTCCCTCATCCATCATCAATAAAGATGTTGAACAGTGCCGGGCCTAACACTGACTCCTGTGGGACTCCACTAGTGACTGTCCTTTTTGCATTTCTAATATAAGCATTTTTGAAATAGTATGCATCAAGCTGCAAAACATGGAAGCAACATGTCTACAACAAACCTAATTCTGGCCAAACCAGATTCCCCCCCGAAAAGAGAAATTTTTGCAGATGACGCTTTTTTTTAAATATTAAATTTTTGTCTTTCTTAAGTTATCTTAATGTAAAACAAGAGCAAGCAAAAAAAGACCTTTGTCTAATTAAAGTCATACTAAACCAAAAATATTAAGCATGATTTTGTCTATTTTGAAGTTGAAAAAAATGGTTAACCTGGACAGCACATTGATTTAGTGTCTCACTGTAAAACTTTTAAATGAAAAAGACATTAGAAGCAAGCTACATAATTAAGTAGATTACACGCAAATATAAATGCCACATGAAGTCTTAATATATATTAAATATTCACTAATTTTAATCTGAGGGACAAGGTTTTTCTCTTCTACACTTAAATCTTTATCCACAACAGAAGAATAAAGAAAATGTACCTATTTTAAACTAACTTAATATGGAGTTGTGTTTTTCAGCTGCTATAAAATACAGCAAGGATCTTCGTAGTCTCATTTTGCACTAACCAAGTCAAAAGGATATTCATCACTGTCTGGTCAACTGCACATTGACCAAGAATATGGTTGCTATGTGAAAGCCACAATAAAAGCAGCAGTGGTGAAATAGTTGTCATTTTTATATTTAAAGGAGTTAATAGCTATCTGTTATAATTCCTTTTTATATTGCAAATTAAAAAAAAAATTATATCTGGATTTTTATCTTTGACAATTTCTGGTTTGTGATGCAAACAAAGAATTTTAGGAATAAAAAAGTCCTGTAAACTAATGTAAAAATTTTCTTTTCACAGTACTTCACTTCTACAAAGAATACAGATTCACAGCATTACCATTATATGGGCTTCCTGCAATCAGTAAAAAGGAAATGGCACTCAGTGCACACTTTGAAAAAATTCACAAAATTGCACTAGCTGTAGGATAAAAGAAAAGAAACAGCTTTTATTTCAACAGCTTACTCCATTACATTCATTGTTTCTACAGAACATTGAGTTACTTATGCTATAGCACACACATATGGAGCTGCTTCTAAGTGTACATAAAGTGAGCATACCAGAGCAAGCTACTGAAATGCCAGGAATTTTGAGGCTTTTAATATGAATTTAAGGCTATCTCATCCTGTTTGTCACAAAGATTTGAGATAAGGTACAGATGCATCAAGGAAAGAAAGGGAACTGTTTGGGGAAGAGATGTAGGTTCCAGCGTTTATTTTCAGCACATCCACTCTGATGATGCAAAAATACATGCTTTGTACCAGCCCAGCAGAACCAAACATTGCATCTCAGCCTGGCTACTGGAAAAGCAGAGCAAGCCCTACAACAGACATAAAAAACTGTAAGATCATGAGATAGGCAAGTGATTTAAAGTACATCCACATGGCCAGTCCAGCACAACCTAGATCTAGAGGCGGCACTCAAGCTACACCTGAGACAGTGCTCACAAGCCCCTAGCAGCTCCATGAGATCGCCAAGGAGTTTTGCAAACACTTATTACACGACAGCTACACTGGAGGAAGAAACGACAGAGAAAGAAATACAGTGCCACATTATTGCGTGTTCCTCGACAACCTAAACAGAACGAGACAAAAAGAAAAAAGAAAAGGAAAAAAAAAAAAAAGCAAAGAACAAGAATGAAATCAATAAATCAATAAAGATGATTCAAAATCTAACACTTAACAAATAGTGTTCTTGTTAATCACAGGCAGGAGGCACCTTCTCCAAACTCCAGAAGAATTAGCATGAGAAAAAATCCCAAATCCTGAAAGCCCAGGCAGAAACTTCAAGATTATTCTATAGGTATTATATTTACATGCAAGAGTCTAGTACTTCACTATACTCCACTATAGATGATATGAAAACAATCTCAAATGTTACATAAAAATGTAGGCTCTATATACTTAAATAATATTCATTTTTCATGAAGGACATTCCTTAGAGCAACAGGACTCAGCCCCACAGATCTTTTCTCCTGCAGGCTTCCAGATGCAATTGGCTCTCCCGAACTAAATGCCACACAGGATGGGATTCATCTGTTCCAATGTAGACACCTATAAACGGGCTGGTCATTTTGTCTTGGTTAACAGTCAATGAACAGGTACTTGTAGGGGATAATTAGTCTCAAAGCAAACAGCTAAAAATCGCAGATGAATCACCTTTTAAAAACATCTCCTCTTCACTAACAGGAGAGTAAAGTGATTAGTTCAGAGTGTATATAAGCTATGTAACAAGAGTATATTCTATTTGTTTAACTGAGATCAATCTTGTTCAGAGCAAAATGACCACTGTATAGCAAAATAATTGATATTTATTTAATATTCATTTTCCTACTAACATATTGCAAATTATAATGTTTTGAGGAGTTTTTTGCAGTCTTTAAATTCAGAAAAGGGGATGGGGAAAATAAAAATGTTGATTTCAGAATACCTGGACACTCTAAGTCTAAAAATGCATGGATTAGTTTAGAAAACAGACAGAAAGTTAATTATAGAGTACTTTGTGTGCATGACAAAGTTTTATCCCAGTTGTCTTGATCCTTCTTTATTTTATACCTTTCAAACTGAATCATAGGAGTGAAAAATTAAAGCAAATATACTTGTTTTGGAGCAGATTAACATACGTATGTAAAATAAAAAACATTCTTATTTGTCCTTTCTAAGTCTAGTACTTGCACTTAGCCTTCAAAGTCTGTTTTGAATAAGTTAGCTGTGAAATAGGAAGTTGGACAGACAAACTCTAGAAACAATTGCTAAAGAAAGACAAAACCTTCAACAATTGTTTTAATAATGCCCCAAAATTATTTTCCCATAACATCTAAAAGAAAAAAAATTAATTTTATAGTTAATGCTGTTATAAATTTTTGTAACTAGAGGTAGACAATTTAATTACAAGCAAACCATGTATTTAAAAGTATTATCTCAAAGATAGTGAAATTCAAGCCATATTGAAAATTATACTTTTCAGAGTTATGTTAGTAAATTCCTATCAGTTTTGTCAGTGGAAGAAGGTTTCTTGCTTACCTGTTTTGAGACAGCAAAAGAATCTGCAATAGAGGCAACCAATACAAAGAAAGCATTCTCACAGAAGAAATGCTATTGTCATCCAAATACAGTTCTCTTAGGAGAACATGATTTTCAAGTCTTGGAAACTAAAGAGAAAAGAGATGGTTATTTGTGATTAATATAAATTAGAGAAACAGCAGTGGAATGCTTACCAGATGCTTTTCTACATCATTACTAAATAAAAGCCTAACTCACATCCTGAATATATGTATGATTTCCGTATTATGTATGTGCCAGTTGTCACACATAATCTCTACTTATGAGGTGGTATTTTTTAATGTCAATATAAATCAATTAAAAAATAAAAGAAGAAAAAAGTCAAGAGCCTGAGTCACAGTCTCACAATTTTATTCATGCAGTTATTTGCTGCTTATTGACAATGGTTCTCCTCTCTTGAATTCATAATTGTCAGTAAACAGGATGAAGTATACAGTTAGCAAACAATTTTCCTATTTTAAATGCTGCAGCATTTAGATTTCAAGTTTTGGAGAAACAACATGTATCAGATCAGCCAGATTATTATCAGGTTGATAATAAAGATACACATTACTATCATTACATGTAAGTAATGATAATAAGTAATTACTTACATGTAACAACAATCATATCACTATCAGCCTGACATAATTACCTTATTATTATAACATTATGTATAAGTAATGATAATAGTATTCTGTTACATTTTAAACAAAAATCAGAATCATATAACACAAGCTGAAGACTAGATGTTTCAGACAAAAGAGGAACCATAATTACTGAGGGGCCAAGTTTTCAAGGACTTGGGAGTAAGAAAATACTTAATTACCAGCCATTTATATTATCTGGAAAAAAAAATTTTAATAAGGGAAAAAAAGCCTACTTAATAGCGTGAAACTTCCCACACCAATCAAAGAGCGCAAGATCAGAATGCTGGAAAATATGACTATTAAGAAAGATGTATGTACAACAGCCACTAAAGTCAAAGCTTTTACCTCCTGGAGATTATTGCCTTGTAACTTCAGAACTTGAAGCAGGCCACAATTCTCAATGCCTTCAACTTGTGTGAGATGATTAAAAGAGCAGTCTAGGTGAATGAGAGTAGGTGTATCACAAAGTCCTTTTGTGTTGATTAACTGATTATGGTCCACAATTAATTGCTGAAGATTTTTCAGTGACTCCAAACCACCTGAAAATTAAAGATTTAAGCCAGAACAAAATAAAAACATATTTGTTGTCTTTCAAGTACTAAAAAAATCTCTGAACTTTCTGCACATTTATAGTATCTGTAGAAACACTTGATAGTAGTTCTCTGTAAGGTTTAAAAATAATTACTGTATTTTGACTATCAAATACAGAATGTATACAGTTTACAATTTTTTTTATTCTGTTAATCAATCAATAATAACAGGTCATAATGTCTTCAGTACTTCTGCTGAAAGAGAACATTCTTTTAGTGATAAAGTGTACTTACTAAGCTTTAACCACTTTATAGCTGCTCAGAACTCTGTGAAATGTAAACAACCCTCTTAAAATCATCCATCAGAAGGAAAACACTATGGTTAAAAAGATAATTTTCATTATTTCATTTCTTAAAGTGTGGGGTGTTTTTCTTTTTAATGTATTAGCAAGGTTAGAAAAAAAATTGTGTTAAACCTTAGGCCAGCACCACCTCTATGATTTAAGTTCAACTAAATGAATTATGTTATAAAATATTTTTAATGAAAAATTTATTTAAAAAAAAAATAGTGTCTTTACGGAGAAAGCTATGCTGCTATAGCCATTACACTCTAAACAAATATACTCCTGCCAGATAATCTAAAATGCAAAAGGAAAGATTTCCATCAGTGTCTGTTGCTTCCACAGAATGTTACCCAAACCATTCTCCTACAAGATCAAAAATGACACTGTCCTTCCATGGTCTTCCACGTACTACATGTTCAGCAATGCCTCTGATGTGTCTGACTAACTACAGGTCCGAGCAGCTTTTATGTACCACTGTAGTAAAACTGCTTTGAAGGAAAACCCTTTACAAAACCTATCTAAACTAAGGAATTTCTGATTTTACTTTTCTTTCATGTATTCTTCATAGGATTATTTGAGGCAATACTTTGTCTCATCCTTATAGGTTTATTTTCACCACTCTGGGGTGTGCGTTCGGTCTCTGTACTTCCAACTCATAGTGTTCTGTGATTCTGTGATTCTGTGATTTATCTCACTCAAAACTTCCCAAGTTCCCAAAGGGAAGCTAGATGAACCTTACAGCAGTGAATTTCTTTGTGGTTGTCCTCTGAGAACAAACTGGATTATGAAACCAGAAAATAGTTTGCACCACAGAGAATACAGAGAAGGTCTTAAAAAAGGAAAAATAAATATAAGGAGAAAACGGAAGTAAAAAATGAAATACTAAAACTAGCAGTACGTTTTTAAAATACCAAATATAGGCAGTACAATCATTTTAATTGGAAAAAGGAAAGGAGTGAAGACAGTTGTCTGATATTAAAGGGATATCATCACAAAAAAGCAAAAATGTCCCATAATGTAACTTCAAAAGTGTGCTTTAGGAAACAAATACACAAACCATTAATTGTTCTGAAAGAATTTCAATCATCCCCATGACATACTACCCTGACTGCAAGATCCTGAGTGGTATTTTTCTTTGATGCTTGGATAAAAATAAAAAAGGAACCAGCACCATCTGGTGGTCTCAAAACACTTTCGTTTCAGTGCTAATAGCTTCCCGGACTTCCTCATAAGAGCAGTCCTTAAATCTCCAGTTTTCAGTGATCAGCACAACAGTACTGGAAACTTTAAAAGCACTTTATGAGTCTGGAGTGGGGCAGACAGTAGAGACTGCACAAATAGTAAGAAAAGGCAAGGAGGTAACCTGGGATTTAGAAATTTCCTATCCTAATGT
>WEKX01015624.1:0-10543 GCA_013390025.1 Pitta sordida | reverse complement strand
CCTCGGGCTGGTCCCGCTGGCTAACCTGTCCGGCGGTGATCACATCCACTTTCATTATCAACCTCATGGCTTTTGCACCCGGGCCATTCTGTTCAAACTCGGGAAGCGGGGAGGGGGCAAGGTGAAAGAAAAAAAACTGATTAAAACTTTTCCTTTGTAAACATATAAAACAAAAACCTCTAATATCAAACCCATGACACTTGCTAATGGTGGACTCAATTCCTCCATTCATATCATCCGTAAAGATATTAAACAGTATTGGGCCTGACACTGATCCCTGTGGGACTCCACTAGTGACCAGCGACCAGCTGGATGCGACACCATTTACCAACACTCTCTGACCTTGTCCATTCAACCAATTCCTAACCCAACACAGAATGCTCCTATATATATATATAGTATTTCAAATGGTTCTGTCAGGCTTGGTGCTGCGACAACTTTCCTAGGGAGCCTCTTTCATCACCCAGACATCCTCTGGGTAAAGAACTTCTTTCTCATATCTAAGCCTCCTCTGACACAAGTTCAGGCCATTCTCTTGGGTCCTGTCACTGGTCACCACGGAGAAGAGAGCAGTGCCTACCCTTCCTCTTCCCCTCACAAGGAAGTTGTAACTGTAATGAGGTCTCCTCTCAGTCTCCTCTTCTCCAGGCTGAACAAACCAAGTGATCTCAGCTGCTCCTCATACATCTTCCCCTCAAGGCCCTTCACTGCCCTCTTTTGGATGCTCTCTAACAGCTTAATATCTTGTTTATATGTTTATATTGCAGTTCCCAAAACTGCACACCATATTCAAGGTGAGGCCACACCAGTGCAAAGCAGAGCAGGACAACCATCTCCCTCAACCAAATGGCAATGTTTGGCCTGATGCCCCCCCAGACACTGTTGCCCCTCCTGGCTGCCAGGGCACTGCTGACTCAGATTCAACTTGCCATCGACCAGGACTCCCATGTCCCTTTCCACAGCACTACTTTCCAGCATGTCATTCCCCAGTCTATATGAACACCTGGGGTTGCCCCATCCCAGGTGTAGAATCCAGCACTTCCCCTTGTTGGTCAGTGATTGCCCAGTCCTCTAATGTGTCAAGTTCTCCCTACATGGCTTCTCTGAATTGAGGGAGTCAACAGCTCCTCCAAGTTTTGTGCCATCTGCAAACTTAGTTAGTATCCCTTACAGTCCTACATTCAAGTAATCTATGAAGATGTTGAAGAGTATTGGGCCCAAAATGGAGTTCTGTGCAACTCCACTAGTGATAGGTCTGCAGTCTGATGTTACCCCATTCATTATTACCCTCTGTGCTTGACCCATGAGCCAATTGCTAAACCTCCAAGGAGAAAGACTTTACAGTATCTCTGGACAACCTGCTCCAATGCTTGATTCTTCTTGGTGATTTTTCATTTACTTTTATTTACTTTTATCAAGTCAGAACCTCCCCCACTTGAGATAATTACCATTGTCACATTAGTCCACATATTAAAGAATTTAAACAGGCACTGGCCGCTGACATGTTGGTACATGCAGTTATGTAAGATACTACTGGGAGGACATCCTTTGGTGGCAGTAACAAAACACAGTTAATATGACTGTAGAGAAAAGTGAAACTGTAATTCTGGCATCACAGAAACACCTGACTTTACCTGCTGCAACTTCCACACAAGTGGAAATCTGATATACCACACACTAGGATTTTTGAGTGTCAGTTCTGCTAAGCCTTGACAGAATAAATGTTGCTGTATTTTGCACATTAATCAATAGAAACTTGCAGTACAAATCTCCTAGACAACTTTGAGTTTTGCAAGGGAGGTTTGCTGGAAACAGCCTTTTATCTTCCTCTCTGCAGTCTTGTATTTGTTAGACAGGAAAAGCTTTAAAGATTTCAAGTATGGACTTTGGAGAAAGCTGCTGGGGACAAAAAGAAAAAAAGGAAATACCAAGTTATGAAACACTTGGATATTTCGGTTTCCTTTTAATCAGAAGAGATATTTATCCAAGAGTTTGTGGTTGTCTTCTCTGGCTGTCAGAATCTTTACTGAGATGTTGATTTTCAGACAACTGCTGTGAACAAATACACCATTCAGACCTCAGATTTCCCTTATCTTGAAAGTCATCACTTGAATACAAACTTCTCCATGCTTACTTAGTGTAGTAGCTAAACTTGAAGTCAATCAATACAGCAACAGTATATCTGTAAGGTACAAGCATGCACCTCTTGCTACGTTTTTTTCCTTTTAACTTAAAAGGAGCAACTGACTTTCCAAAATTGAAACATCAACAATATTGAGTACTGTAAATGGTTACCACTGTTTTTCTAAGGAAGGTAGTACTTTTCCCCCTTTCATATAAATACAAAGGAACTACTGTAAGTGAAAAATAGCTACTATCCTTCCTTAAGGTATATATTTTGAAATAAAATAAGCATATTGATTGCACCTTCTGCAGTGAAAAAAATCAGAGAAAAAAAATAAAAAACTGTAAAATAGGCGGTGTGTGATCAGGTCACTTACAAGCAAAATGAAAAAAAAATATATTGAGACTCTCTCCACTGTCCTTTTAAGATATTATTTGAAACTAAGCATCATATATTCAGGATCCAAGTGCCTCACGTTTTGATATAGTGGATACTTCTTTCTGTCAATGATCAAAAAATTCACAAACTTAAAATGTATATTCCTCAAAAAAAAAGTTATTTTTTTTTAAATTGTTTAAAAATTCTTCATCAGTTCTGATAGTCAGACATCATCATTTCAAATGGCATGAAATATGCAAACTATACCATTTCAACCCATGAAGACAATATTATTAAGAGATTTTTTTAAAAGCATAATTATCAGAAATGTGCACTCAAATGTCAAATTGGTTAATGTACATTAATGGGAAGACTTATATGCATAGCAACATCAGAGTGCCTCAAGGCCATATCTAAATATTTGACATATATTTAATTATGAAAAGTTAAAAGTCCATTTTACAGAATTCAGAGTGGGATTTGTTCTTCTTTTTGCTTCATTCTGTTTAATCCTATACAACTTAAGCTACGCCAGGGGAGGTTTAAACTTAATGTTAGGAAGCGGTTTTTCACAGAGAGAGTGATTGCACATTGGAATGGACTGCCCAGGGAGGTGGTGGAGTTGCCGTCCCTGGAGGTGTTTAAGAGAAGACTCAACGAGGAGCTTAGTGACATGGTCTAGCTGGGGGGGGTAGGGCTGGATGAACCTGTGGGTCCCTTCCAGCTCGGAGTGGCCTGTTAGACTGTGAGGGAACTAGGATTGTGTTTACCACCGGGATGTGCATTCGGTCACTGTACGGATGTTAGATGGCGAGTTGGACTAGATGATCCTTATGGGTCCCTTCCAACTCATAATATACCATGAATTCTGTGAATTCTGTGAATTCTGTGAACTTCTTGCATATTGCTTGTTGCCTTAGTAGCTGAGCACATGCCAGTAATTAAAAGATTGAAAACTATCACATAATCTGTTTCCTCATCCTTTCTCATTCTTCTAGGTGTGCCTGTGAATGATGTGCAGAAGGATGCATGATTGCGAGAGAAAGAGAAGAACAGAAATTCTTTTGGTAGGTTTGTTGTTTTTATATACACATTGGTTGATTTTTTACCGAGGACAAAACTGGAGCAGAAGCTGGCAAGATCAGGATAGACCTTTTTGTCCAATATGTTCACCTAGAAATGAAGGACTGATTTCACACACTTGAATTTATTCTGCTGTAGTCAAACCACAGTTTCAATTAGAAATCTAAAAGTCTTTAATATATCCTATGGCATGGTATGGAATACCTTTAGCTTAGGGACCAGGACTATGAACTTTATTCATCTTTTTGTTGTAGAAGGGCCCATGTCAAGCATGGAAGAGTTCTGATGTGTTTTTCTAGTAAACTGTGTTGCTAAGGATGAAAATAGAAAGATATTGATGAAGGACCTAAATACTATGAACTGCAGTTCATTCCACTCTCTGATAATCAGATTTGTTTTAATAAGGCTCTTGGTTTTTCACTGGTGGTTGTTTTCCTAACAGAAGAAATACTGGTGTAAATCAGGCTGCCAGAGTTAAGAAGAAGACACTGACTGGGACCTTCCCTGAACTGATGCCCTCAGGGATGACCAAGCAGAAGAGACATGTGCAGCCAGCCTTCCTGAGCAGTGCTCACCAATAGACACCAATGCAAGTGACAGAAAAAGCATCAGACTATATGAAACAAGTAGTCTAATTAAGGTTACATTGCAACAGGTGGACCTGGGAGAAAATCTGAAGTTCTAGATTCTCCTACTCCTGTCAGGACATAATGAAGTCACAAATCAGCTCTCTCCATACTGCCTTGGTTTCCCTGGGAAAGAAAATCAGGTAGGAAGAGCTAGAAAGGAGACGCATTGTCTTCTGCACAAGATGTTGATTTGGCAAATCACCCCAGAACAACGCACACCTTTTCTTCTGTCTACATGCCTTACTGTGTTTACTTTCCTACAACTGATGGAAAGATTTGTAGAAAAATCAGCTTTCCCTAAGCTTTAGCAAATTAAATAGTACCAAAATTGCCAGAAGTCACATTATAAAAAAAATAGGAAAAGAATAAATTACATTTTAATATGCATGGGTAACCCAGACATTAAATCATAGCTTAATTTCCATTCCACAGAAATAATCTCTGTATTTAGATGTACAAAACTGCAGTGTTTCTTACAGATTCAATTGAAAATCTACATCCTATGGGAGAATATAAAAATACTTATTTAAAAATTCATTTAAATTTAATGTCGATGTGTGCTTTTCTGCTTTCCCCACTTAAATCTTGTTACTGGTTTGTTTGTCTGTCTGAGGAGTTACTTGATAAGAAGAGACATAATGCCATCATGCTTTGTTTTGAGAGAAATATATGCTACCCAAATAAGAAAAAGGATTAACATTTTATTATGTCATATAGCATGCCCTTTACACAAAGTTAAACATTTTTAAGAAGACAGACCTGTACTTCATAACAAAGGATACAACCAGGCCAACTTCAGAGGAATTTATAAACAGACCATTTTCTTGACTGTCCTCTAGCACTATTAGCAAAGCAAAATTCAAAGTTGCATGACTGCCTTGCTTCCTTCCCTTTCTTAGATCCATCAGCACTAAAGATGTGGTTTTGTTTTTCCATTAATTTTTCAGGAGCAAAAGCCAGAAAAGGATGGGACCATTTATTTCATGTTTCCAGGCTGCCTTGTTTTTCCAGGATGCACTAAAAGTAAATAAAATTGAAAAGACAAGGCTAATGAGTTGAGGACTTGATGTTTTCATCTTATGTTTTGAGTCTGTTACAAGTAAACCTTTAATGGTTTTAGCAACCTCATTACCATTGGTCGGTCAAGCCTAGCAAAAGCAACAAGCATTGACTAGGCTCTAGACAAGATGAGTTTAATTTGAGAGTCAATAGTAGCTGTATTTGTTAAACTTCTGTGGTACACTGCACATTATCTCTACTCAATTACTTCTTATTTGTTTGGGCTTTGACACTGGTTTGGTACTTCCTGGAAAAAACTCTGCACTCTGCAGCAATTCTTCATTTCTTACAAGAGATCAGTAAGTTCAAACACACACTTCTCATGTTTTGGAGATATATTAGTGTAATTTCTAGTATGGCCACTGAGGTAGAAGACAATAATACAATCAATTTTATTTTTTAGTTCACTCATTGCAATAACTAAAGGAATTAGAAAACTACACAATCTTTTTTTTACTTTAAAAAGGAAAATATATTTACTAGAAACCTTTACTAGAGTATATTCTACTAGAAACCTAAAATACCTTGAACCTTCCAGATTCCAGCACGCTTGTCACCTTCCTATGGAAATGTTCAAATCAGGGCAGGAGAAGGGAAATGTCGCAGCTTTTAAGTTGCTTGGTAGTGGGCTACATTGACTTATGCTTTCATGGTTTATGTTATATTTTATGATGTACATTTCAGTGACATCAAGGGAGACTACAAGGAATAACCACAGGTAATTGTATCAACATTTGCAAAAATGTAACATTCCAAAGAAAGGAATACCAAATGAGCCTCTGATGTAATAATATCTAGCACACACAATGTACCATTCATCTTGGAAGATGCGTTAGGGAGTTTCTTCAAGACTGAAGATAATTCCCAAAGACCAAAATCTGCCCAAAACCATAGAGGAGTAAGCTGTGCACAAAACTGTTAAGAGTTCAGCACTGCTGACTTAATCCACCTCTGATTGATGCCTGTAAGAGCAAATAACTCAGCCTTCTCTTTGTTGCTATTACCAGTTTGCCAGTGGTGTTAATTGAGGGATGTACATTTTTTTTGACCTTTTTCAGGCTAACATACCTGTAGAAGGCCTTCTTGTTATTCTCTGCATCCCTTGTTGTGCCTTGGCCTTCCTGACCCATCCCTACAGAACTGGACTGCATCCTTGTATTCTTCCTAGGATATCTGTCTCTGCATCCACTGCCTGTGTTTTCCTCTTGCCCTTTAGTTTGACCAGCAAGTCCCAACTCAGCCATGCTGGTCTTTTTCCTTCCTTGCCTGATATCTTACACCTGGAGATCGTGAGTTCTATGGGAAGCATCCTTCAAGATCTGGTAGTTCTACCTATGAGGGCAGTATTCCATGGGTTTCTACTGACTAATTCCTTGAACACCCAGAAATTTCCTTTCCTAAAATTCAGTGTCCTGACTTTACTCTTCAACTGACCCATATCCCTCAGAACCGCAAATTCCACCAGTGTAGGATCGCTACAGCCCACGTCGTCTCCAGTCTTGATGCCTCTGGCTAGCTCACTTGTGTTGGTGACCATTACATCCCCTCTGGTAGGGCTGTCTACTAGTTGGCTTAAGAAGTTATCCTCCATGCATTCCACAAGTCTCCTGGATTGCCTACAGCTTGCCTTACTACTTTCCCAGCAGATGTCAAGGTGTCTGAAGTCCCTGAGCAGGACAAGAGCCTGAAGATTTGATGACCTCTGTAGCTGGAGCAAGAAGGCTTCATCAATAGATTTCCCTGGATCGGGTAGCCTTTAGCAGACATCAGCTACAAGGTTCCCATTGTTGCCTTGGTCACTGATTCTTATCCATAAGCTTACAACATGCTCATGGCTGTTCTTCAGAGACAAGTCCTCACATTCCACCCATCTTTTGATCTCCTTCCTCTCCCATCCCTTCTGAACAGCCTGTAGCCACCAACAGCCACCCTCCACAGGCTCTTCAAAAAGATCAGATTCATTTGCAAACCAGTTATCACATACCTAAATAAGCAATTAATATAAATATGAAGTGTATAATAGGTGTTACATTACATTTCAGGGAGAAAGCTATTTTCTGTCTGCCTGTGGTGCATTTGTATCACACTGTCAAAGGTTTAGTAAAAAAAGCAACAAGTTCACATTGGCACATGACAACATGCTTAAAGGAGGTTTTAGCTTCAAGTAAACACTGAATATCATGAGATCTGTGATGAAATGATGGGAACTAACAATGACTGTCACACCGCAAAGACTCCAGGGCTTGTTGGCAACATATTCAGCTGTCAGACATTTGACCAGCTCTTTTTTTCTACTGACACTGTAAGCAAAACTTAGCTACATATATTCTTGCCAAAAAGAAATGGCTCTCAGGCATGTTTTTTTTTCTTTTCTAAAATTGTTTCAATGCTGATTGATTTTTTAAAACATTCTTACTAATAGAAAATTTAGAAAAATAAGACTGATTGCTTTGGAAGGGTAAACTACACCTGGGATTTCTTAGATTTCCAGCCTCTTTGTATAATCATAAGTAGAAGCTAGGAGGGCCCTGTCCCTGAAACACAACCACCCATATCAATCTTCAGCATTTTTTTTTGTTCTGAAACATCCCATCTTTCTCACACAATTGTGCAGGGTAAAAGAAGACACCAAGGATCCTTGAAAGACCACTGCAAAACTGGGGTATACGCCAGGTTCCTGGAATAGCCTACCATCAATCCAGAGAGACTCAGGAAGATTGTGCTGGACCCAAGACATAATGAATTAAGCATTTTAGGCTTCACTAATTGGCACTTGCTGCAATTTTACTCTAAGGTCTCATTTTTTTGCTGCAAGTAATGGCAGCTACTCCCTCTCCCTCTCCTCTCTTCAATCTTGTGGAGAAAAATCACAAGAGTCCCTATAAAAGGAGAGAGACATTTGGTCTGTTACTAATACAAAACCTTAGCTCTGTGTGAGAAACAGAAGAGCACAGGATAGTACATGAATAACCACTGCCATCAATTCTCCCTGATCATCAGGGAGGCAATTGTCAACCCTTAACCTCAGGGAAGTTTTTGCTGCTTTTTTTACAGAAGAAATGTTTATCTATTAGTAGCTATCAGAGATCAGATTAATTAATATTACTCCTGTATTACAACATATTGTATAAATTTGGAAGGAGCACTGAATCATGTAGCTGTAAATATTTAGAAGGACATAACAAAAACAGAAAGATTGATGTCACAAAAATATTTACACTATACTAGTTTAAAATGAATCTACCATAAATCAGATCTAGAAAGTACACCTTTACAGTGAATGTCCTTATACCATGGATAAATTCGAACAGTTCCATAAATATATAGTATATAATACTGGAACAATTACATAAAAATTAGCAGAACTTTTAGAAATTAACTTGTAATATCTTTTATGATTCTTATGTTGGCTATAAAGTAGTCATTAAAAATCTAAAAGATACTTAATATAGTGTCTCATGCATTGAGAAATTCATTGAGGCACACAGAGAAAAGCAGTAGTGAATTAGTCACTAGTGAGTAGTCAAGGAATTGGGTAAATATTTGACTCCCTAAGAAACAACATATTACTTATGTTAGATAAAAAAGAATCATCATCAGGGAATCTTAGGGAAACCTAAGGAGAGTTAACAATTAAGCAATGCAGTACCAGATTACATTCAGAAAAGTTAATTGAATAAAGAAATAAAATTACAAAACATTTTAACTTATTTCAAAGTCAACATATGCTGGTGTCATTGTAGGTACCTCAGGAAAAAAATGCTTAGAAATATTCATATTCACAGGTTAACAGCAATGAAGATCCCTACTGAATCATACACACAAACCTTGGGATAGTCAAATTTTCTTTGAATACATACTTCCTTACATATTAGCCAAAGTATTTGAAAAAATTGGGTAATGGAACCAGTCTAAAAGAGGGCAACAGAAAAAGAATATATGGAAATAATTGTATGTGTGAGGGATTAGCAAATGAATAAGAGGAGGGATGTGTCACAGATATGCCTCACATATTGTATTCACGAATTTTCGTATATGAAATAATCATATGCTAGACACAGGGTGTTGCAGGAAACTGTCAGAGGACAAATTTTCCATAAATGTATCTTCCCCTGCTCTTTATAAGACTGCTCTATATTGACTCTTCTCTGAAAAAGACAGACTTCTAAAGAGAAGGATAGATGCGTACTGGTACCTTCTGCTTCCTCTTCACGAGGAATAAAATTCTGCCCTCGGACTTTATTAATGTTTCTGCTGATGACACATGAGATGAAATAAAGCACAGTTCATTCCACAAAACCAGCATTTACTTTTCTAGGCTAAGAGAAACATTAAAATTGGTGATGACAGCTAGTTCTGTTAGAAAATTAATGATACAAGACTCAAAGTACCGATTGCTTATCCATAAGGGGTTTCATGTTCAAAGAGAGAATATTTGATTGAACTGAGTTTATATTTAGAAAGATGAGATTTGTTTCTTTCAAGTCCTGTAAACCCTGTGTTAGATTCAGATGAATTTCTTTTAAATGTGTTTTCCATTTTCTTACTGTTTTTTTCTGTAACACTTTGCATACTTTTGTACATTGCTTAAAAAACCCAAAACACAAACTTGAATATTTATAAGGAAAAAAATACATATTTTAAGACTGACTGAGAAAACACTTAATTGTTTGTGAACTTTTGTGTATGCATTTTGGTGTTTGCAGCAAGAATGTCATCCTAGGCATGCACACTTTTTCCTGCCTTGCAGCAACCTTCCTGTAATGGACAACTCCAGACACTGTAGACCTTCTCACTTGGGAAAAAAATCAGTAATTGGCTACAAAATACGTCATAATTCCTGTTGTCTAAATCTAAGATGCTTTTAAAAATGAACAAAAATATCTGCAGTTTGATAAGAACAGGAGCAATAAAAATAAAACAATGAAAACACATTAATCAATTCAGTCTTTCTTTTTTTTAACCTAGCCTCTTACACTGCAGCTCAGTATTATTGCATCTGGTAAAACTTTTCAAACCTCAAGTACACAGCTAGCTCCAATTCCTATCATAAAGCTCCTTGTACATCATTAAAAAGTTAGTTGACCAGATGCTTAGAACAAGGTGTAATGGGTTTGTCAGCTTTATTTTGGTATGGCTGTCTTATGTTGTCACATGAAGGAGTGCCATGAACGGAAGTTAATCTTGAACACATAGATGGGGAGAGGAGATGCAGGTTTCTGCTGGTCTGTGCCTAATCCTCCCATGGGATTGTTATGTCCAAAGTGAA
>WEKX01015619.1:0-10958 GCA_013390025.1 Pitta sordida | reverse complement strand
TTCTGGTGGATAACAAGTCAACAGGAGCAGAGCACTGCAGCAGCAGGAAAGGCAAATCCAATACTGGGTTGCATCGTCAGGGATGTAGAGGTGTCTCTACCTCTGTACTTTTATCAGAGGTAGATATATGATCATCCCACTGTACTCAGTGCTTGTCAGCCTGCACCTGGAGCACTGTTCGCCATTCTGATCCCCACAATTCAAGGAAGATGCAGACAGACTGGAGAGCATCCAAAGTAGGGTCATGAAAATGATCAAAGGACTGAAGAACCCACCATATGAGGAAAGACTGAAAGAGTTAGATCTTTCTCCCTGGAGAAAGAAGAGTCTCAGGAGGTATCTAATCACCATATTTCAGTACTTAAAATACAGACACAAGTAGGATGAAGGCTCTCTCTTCACAATGAGCCACATGGAAAAGACCAGGGGCAAAAGGTACAAGTTGCACAAACACAGGTTTCCTCTTGGTATAAGAAATAAGTGAGAACAGTTAGAATCACAGAATCACAGAATCACAGAAAATTATGAGTTGGAAGGGACCCACATGGATCATCTAGTCCAACTCACCATCTAATACCCGTACAGCGACCAAGAGCACATCCCAGAGTATAATAACAACCTAGATGCCTCACAGTCTAGCAGGCCACTCTGAGCCGGAGGGGGCCCAGGGTCATCCAGCCCTCACCCCCCAGCTAGACCAGCTAGACCATGTCACTAAGCTCCTCGTCCAGTCTTCTCTTAAACACTTCCAGGGACGGCGACTCCACCACCTCCCTGGGCAGCCCATTCCAATATGCAATTACTCTCTCCGTGAAAAACCGTTTCCTAACATTGAGATTAAACCTCCCCTGGCGTAGCTTGAGGCTGTGCCCTCTCGTTCTGNGCCACTGCTGATCCAGTTTTCTTGCGGGCAGTTTGTGGTGTTATTAAAAACAGAGGCGAAGTGTGCATTGAGTATTTCTGCTTTTTCCTCATTTTTGGTTACTATGTTACCCTCTGCATCCAATAGGGAGTGGAGGCTGTTACTGCCTTTCTTTTTACTGTTAATGTACTTATAGAAGCTTTTCTTGTTGTCCTTGACAGAGACAGCTAGGTTGAGCTCCATCTGGGCTTTCGCCTCTCTGGTTTTCCTCCTACACTGCTTAACAGCTTCCTTAAACAGACTCTGACTCACCTCCCCTTTTTTCCAAAGGTTGTACAGTCTCTTTTTCTCCCCCAGCTCCTTCAGGAGCTCTTTGCTCATGAACAACCTCTCAAGGAGCATGGTGGAGGCCTCATTGCTGAAGGTTTTCAAGATGGTATTATTTCAAGAATTTAGTTAACACTGCCTAGGCTCCTGTTCCCACAGTGCCCGAGACCAAAACAAAAGAAAAAAAGTGTTGTAGAAGAATTTGGTTAACAATCATCTTTTACTTGAAAAAAGCCCAAGAAACATTCTCAAGTTTCCTGCATTTGCTTATTTAGCAGTTTTAAACAAAATATAGTAAGCCCCCCTCACTTCACACCTCCCAGATAGCAGCTTCACCTCTACACGGCATGATTTTTCAGCGATTAAGGAGGCCTGTTTCGTGACTGCACCTGCGCGAACTGCAGTCATGAATATTCTAATTAGACATGAACATTCAGATCAACCCCCACGCCATGCCACATGGACCACGGGCGCACTGCTCTGCCTGTGCTGAGTCCACCCCACTTTACTTGGAGGGCGGCAGGTCCGATCAAGCGGCACCCAACCTGCTCTGCTCCACTCTGCCTGGAGGGAGCCAGCCACACCAGGTTCCCCCGGCGCTGCGCCTGCCCCACTCCGCTCCAAGCGAGGAGACTTTGTGCAGTTATGAAAGATTTACACACTTTCAGGTTAGACGTGGTGTCCAAGACTTTTTTGGGGTAGACGTCTACCCCAAGTATGGAGAGGTCTACCTGGGCGGCTCCCCACACTAGTGTCCCGAGCCGAGTGGAAAAGGATTTTTTCCCGGTGTGGGGTGGCCGCGGGCGCCAGGAAGCGCTGAGACAAACACTTATACACAGCAAGGCAGTGCCAAGACAATGCCAGAGTGCCGGGGGGCGGTGTGAGGGTGCAGGGCAAATTTGCACATTAATGAGCTGCCATTCTATGCATACTGAGGGCTTTGCAGAAGGGCAACAAGGCCTGCGGTACTACAGTATTCGAGGGCCGACTGTAGAAGCATGAGTTTTAGCATTGCAGCCACTATTTAAATAGTGAAAATTAAAATATCATTTTGTTGGACAAAAACCTGTTCTCTAGCTAAGAAGTCCTAAGGCTTCTTCTGACTTTGTAATTATCTTCTCTGTGGGGTATAACAGTCCTGGAAGCAGCCTCTGTAAAACTACATTTGACATTCAAGTCACAGACTGAACTTTCCCACTCAAAATAAAAGGAAAGAAATTATGTTTTAAATTAATTCCATTATAATATTGGCCTGACAAGTGATGACAGGAGCAACATTTGCATCACTGAATAAATGACCGCTGAAGAAAGGGAGAGAAAGCTGTCTGCAATATACAAATAGTGCCATTGGACACAACTCCCCTGATTTTCATCAAAACAGACGATTTTTGGGTGATCTTGGGAACTTGGAAATGTCCTAGTTTACTGTGAGCTGGCAAATGTTGTCCCAGTTTTCAAAAAAGACAAGAAGTAGGACCCCAGAAACTGCAGGCCTGTCAGTCTCACTTGAGTGCCCAGTCAAGTTATGAAGAAGATTATTCTGAGAAGTATTGAAAAACACCTGAAAGAGGACATAGTCATTGGTCAGAGCTAGCATGGTTTCGTGAGAGTAAAGTCCTGTTTATCCAACAAATTTAATTTTATGACAAGGCAACCCACCTAGTTAAACAAAGGAGGCCAGCTGATGTAAACTTTTTGGACTTCAGTAAAGCTTTTCATACTACATATCTCTCATGGGATCCTTCTGCATAAATTGTCCACCACTCAGCTGGATAAATACACCATGTGGTGGGTGAGCAATTGGCTCATGGGTTGAGCACAGAGGGTAATAGTGAATGGGGTCACATCAGACTGGTGACCTGTCACTAGTAGGGTTCCACAGGGCTCCATCTTAGGCCCTGTGCTCTTCAATACATTCATAAATGACTTGCACACAGGACTAGAAAGGATACTACACAAGTTTGCAGATAACACAAAGCTGAAAGAAGCGTTTGACTCCCTCAAATGCAGGGTGGTCATGCAGAGAGATGACAGAAAATTAGAGAGCTGGGCAACCACCAACCATATGAAGTTCAATAAAGGCAAGTGCCAGATTCTCCACTGGGATGCAATGGGCATCTGCATGGGACACCTACTAGATGGGGCAACCCTGGATGTTCCTACAGACTGGGAAATGACGTGCTGGAAAGCAGTGCTGCAGAAAGGACCTGGGGGCCTCATCAATGTTATGCTGAACATGAGTCAGCAGTGCCCTGGAAGCCAGGAGGGCCAACTGTGTTGTGGAGGGCATCAGGCAAGGCATCACCAGGCAGTCGAGGGAGAGCATTGTCCTGCCCTCGTCTCTGATATTGTGGTCTCATCTTGAATATTGTGTGCAGTTTTGGGCACCACAATATAAGATAGTTATTAAGCTCTTAGAGTGTCCAAAGGAGGGCAACAAAGATGATGAAGGGCCTTGAGGAGAAGCTGTATGGGGATATTGGTCTGTTCAGCTTGGAGGAGTGGAGACTGAGGGGAGGCCTCATTGCAGTTACAACTTCCTTGTGAGGAGAAGAGGAGGGGAAGGCCATGATCTCTTCTTTGTGGTGACCAGTCATAGGATGCAAGGGAATAGCCTGAAATTGTGCCAAGGGAGGTTTAGGTTGGATATTAGAAAAGGTTCTTGACCCAGAGGGTGGTTGGACACTGTAACAGGCTCCCCAGGGAAGGGGTCACCAAGCCTGACAGAGTTCAAGAAGTGAAGCACTTGGACAATACTCTCAAGAACATGGTGTGACTCCTGGAGATGGTCCTGTGCAGGTCTCGGAGTTGGACTCGGTGATCCTTGTGGGTGCCTTCCAACTCAGCATAATCTGTGATTCTGTGAATATTGAACTTGAAAAATTTTTATGTCCAGTGGTCTCCAATATACCTGTGCAACTACTGCATGAAAGAAGTTGACTCGTTTGTTTACTTCAAACCCAAATCATCTTTGCTCAAAGTCCTTTCATTCCTTGAATTCTTTGAGGCCAATTAAAAAATTAATGCCTTCCAAATGGACCAATAATTAGTTAACAGTGTTTTCATTACCAGTCTCACAGGAACATTTACTTACAAGAGCCCTGACCCTGTTGTCCTTGGAAAGATCTAAGTAATAACTTACCAAAGCTGAGACCAAAGTAAACCTGTTCAGACTAAGACTTCACAAATGCTAAGGAAAGAACTGAAGTCCCTAGAGTATTCCTAACTAAACTACTAGAAGCACTACCACTACTCCAACACTCAGGATGATTTTATTTTCCCAGCATATACAGTCAGACAAATTGGTTTTTGATAGCACAGTTTGTGAGAAGAATCTTTAGTTACCTCTTGGGGAGTGTATTACTGGCTTTGTGCTCAGCACCTTGTGGAAAGCAAATGGTAAGGCTGTGATTCAGCACTGTATAGTTTCATCATCTCACCAGCGGCACGGCTGCAATTTTCTGATTTCAAGGCATGTTTCCACCTGTGAACAGCAGCCAACTTCCCCTCCCCCTCAATTGATTTTTGCTGTTTATTATGTCCTTTACTATAATAGCAGAAGTATCTTACATTGTATTATAGTGAGAAGTAGAACAGAAGCAGCACATCACTTTACCGTGACCATAAAATGCAATACAAGGCAGGTTCTATATTTCACCCACTCTTTGAACAATTTTAATATTAAGATAACAGGATGAGATTTTACAAATTCATGCATTTATAAAGATTTTAATCAACATTCCTCACTCAAATCTGAAATCCAAAGGTGTGATTGTAGTACATAATGAATCAGAGACAGATTACACCATTTAGTTCATATACCTAGAGGAATACTGTTGCCGTAGGAGAGAGTACTGGACTTAGTTGCCTGGGACTAACTGGATATGCTGTCCTGCCACGAATCTTAAGTCCTTAAGACAGTTACACCATTACTAATTTATATACAGCAAAAGCTAAAGCTGCATGAGCTAGAGTCATGCCATTTGATTGCACTGTCAAGTGTATTTTAAAGCTGTGCAGATCCCTTGCTAATCACCGTACTCTCATGCATAAAATGCATGTTTCTAATAACAACTGTAACAACAACTGTTGAAGAATCATTAATCACAGTGCTCTTCTCTTATTCATATGGCTTCAGTAAGCCCAAGGTAACTGTTTCATGCTAGCATTAAACAGATTCATCTATGAACCTATCCTCTTATTGATAAAGACATGCTTTCCTGCAATGCCAGTTGTAGAAACAGTTCACAAAGTCAACCACAATAAATTTCAAGTTGGTCTTAAGTCATAAGCTGTAATAGGTACGTCAGTGGTAATATTTTTTTGCTTCTGCTATAAGCTCTTTATTGAGATATTTTCCAGCCTAATCTTTTTCTTCTTTTTTTAAAGAAAAAGAGAGTACAAAAATAAAGGCTATGACTTATAAGGATCTGAGAGTCACGTTATCGTACTGACTCAAGGTCTACCCATTAAATTTCAGAGCCAAAAATGCTGGCATTTGTCCTTTCATTTCTATTTGGAACCAATCACTGTGAAAAGCAAAATGCCTCTACTAGCTCCTAAGTATTAAGCTTACTGTGGTACAAGTCACAAGGCAAAGCACTTGCTCTATGTTTGTGCATCTTTGACTTCATAGAAGGGGGGAAAAAACCCACTTTCTTTTTTTGTTCTGTTTTGTTCTTCCCAGAGAAACATGCTAATATATCAACAAGCAAAATGTACAGAGAAATCACTCAGTGCAAGACAGGCCAAAAAATGCATAAAAATAGTATCCTATTACCATCATGCAGGTGCTCTGTAGTCTTTAAGTCAAATTTGATACAAGTACATGCCCTGGCTTCATTCTACAGATACAATTGATGTATAGTGTGAAAAAGTCCATGCTAAATCCAAAAAAAGTACTGGAAGCAAAGAACAGACAAAATTGTGGGAGTTAAAGGATTCAAGAAGACAGCTACTGACATGGGAAGATGTAAAATCCCAATGGAAAAAACGTGATGAACTGGAGGGTGGCAATGAAGCAACTAGGAAAATCAGATCATTCCCAATCTAACTGATAATTGCACCTGATAGTTATCAGGTGTCTTAGCACTGATAGTAATCAATCTATTGCTTAGTCTTGTAGCTCATTAGTCCCAGTTACCTATCATGCACAACAACCAGAAAATGATCACTTTGAATTCTTGCGCATATTCTGCATTTGGGTATGTTCTGCCATGATTCAGGGAGTGTTGTCTCCCAGGGGTTACAGGAAAAACTTCCTCAGTTGCACCTGAGTAAATCCTCCTAACTGGCCAAGCGGAAGAAGGTATCACAGTAGGTGGATGCCTTTTTCTGCAAGTGTCATCTCCTTCAGATGGCAAGGTCTCAGAATTACAGAAATAAGTAGGTCTTTCCTAAACAGGTACAAGAGAATGTTCTATGACTTCTTACAGGAAATCTTAAGAAATTAAGGAATTCAGACCTTTTCCTGTGCACTCTTATCAAAATTAACACTGCTGAAATGATTCTCCTTCAGCGACAGGGGATGCCAGCTGACACAGGAGGAAGTAGTACAGGTACAGATATCCCCTGAGACTGTGTCAGTGGAAAGGTCTCCCATGAAAGCGTGTTTTTTTTTCCTATTGACTGACTGTTTTTAGACTATTTTGATTAATTTATGTAACAAAATTACTTCACAGAACTGAAAACACTCATTCATAAAAGTATGAATAAAAATATTCTGAATTGCAAGCCTCTTAATTACCAATAAGAAAAAAAACCTTTCACTGTGGATATTGTCAGCTCTAGCATGAGAATAGACAATTTATATTATTAAAATGATGGATAAGCAAACTTTTGATGGATATGCAGGAAATTCTGCAACATTTTCAATAAATGATACATATTTCCTTACAAGAAGAACAAGAGAAAATGGCCTCAAGTTGTGCTAGGGTAGTTTTAGATGGGATATTGGTAAAAACTTCTCCACAGAAAAGGTTGTCAAACAGGAACAGGCTGCCCAGGGAAATACTAGAGTTGCTATCCCTGGAGGTATTTAGGAAATGTGCAGATGTGGCACTTAAGGACATGGTTTAGTGGTGGACTTGGCAGTGTTTTGTTAACAGTTGATCTATCTTAAGGGTCTTGTACAAACTAAATGATTCTATGATTCTAACAATGAATTAGAGAAGGGTACTTCAGAGGTCCCAGTGGAGCAGGCACGACATCATTCTTGACTTTAAGTGGTCTTCCACTTGAAGGAGCATACAGAGCAGGTGTGTCCTGCACTGCTGATGCTGCAAGCTTGGGAATGTAGGCAGTCCTGCAGTGTAACAGAAAAACCTGCTTAAAAAATCACAATGTTTTTTTAGTAATATTTTCCAACACTATGCTGATTGCTCTGAAAAAACTTTTAGCTCACTCTAATATCTAACAGAAATTATATTTCTATAATATCATCCAGCCACAGTAATCACAGCCGAAAGGAAAAAGAAAGCTTTTCAGAGGATAGTATCTTACTGTTCTGGTTTGAATAGTTTTTTTTTTTCTCTGGCAGCAAGGGGGGCAGACTGAGCTTCCGCTGCTGTCAGTGATTCAAGTTCAGAAAAGCAGATAACAGCACCTCTGTGAACAACATAGGAGAGNNNNGGGGTGGGGGGAAAAGGTTGCCTTTTAAATGATGCTTCTCACACATTAAACTCTGATCTTGTTAGTTAATAAATAAATCCTTTATATTCTTCATTTGTAGTTTGCCTTGCTTTTGTTTGTGACCAGTTTTATTTTCCAGTTTTTTTCCTCCAGGAGAAGATGTGGGTGAATCTCTGGCATCCAGCCAGGGTCAAACCACGACATTTACCCATAACAATTTCCCATTTCCATTTTTCTCAGTAGTGTTTGAGATCTAATCCATTATTAGGCCTACAGTGGGCTTTTTTGGGTTTTGTTCATGTGGGTTTTGTTTCGTTGGTTTGGGGTTTTGTTTGTTTTTTGATTGGTTTGGTTTTGTTTAGTTTTTGTATTTTTGAACTGCATTTAGACACAAAAAGAGACTGAACATTTTATAGCTCTTTTTATTATTGTACTTTTGTCAATTCTCTCTAAGGGCTGTGATACTTGGCATGGGTCATGTTCTTCAAAACCAATAACTGAATGTTTCTTGCCCTTCAAGTGTTTTAACGTAAAATGTTTAATCTTTATGGCTAAAGATCAGCTTTAAAGGAAATCTCTATCTGTATCTAAAGCCTTATCTTATTTAACCATATTTTTGAATGGACATTTTTGACTGTGTAAATAACAATGCTTCTGTGCACTTTTATAGACTTAATCAAAGCATTTAAATATGGAAGATTGCAGTAATCAGCTAGACATGTTCTATCAGTCCTTTAGAGAACTACTTCTTCATCATATCTTCATAATATACCTCTTTTGGCACATTTCCACAGTACAATCACAGCTTTTAACTGGCAGTTTACAGCAGTGACCTCTGGTTACCTTGTGGTTATCTTACAAGACAGATTTATAAAAACAAAACATTGAAACAACAACCAACTTTCATTTATTTATTTTTTGAAAGAACATAATCTGTTGGGCCTGAGAGGCACTATATTGTCCTTGATGAAGCTTGATAATTCTTCTTCATTGTGGCTACATATTTCCTGTAAAGAATACAAGGCATCCTCTAGTTTTATTTACTCTTTGTAGTTTGTCTGATGCAACATGTACAGATCCTATCCAAAGAGAGTACATGTCTAATGGAGAAAACCCTTTGAAGTTCTATAGCAGATGGAGCAAGGAAGAAAGTTGGCAAATATTATAGCAGTCATTTGTGCTGATTACCTTTAGTATAAGGAATCTAAGGCATCTGTTTAAATTCAGAGGACACTGGATACATTTCTATCTTGGTTCTCTTTCACAGAAACTACCCAGAATAAGTCATTCCCTGGCCTCTTCCACGTGCGTGGAGCCACAGTAAGGTATCACAGTAATGGAAGGCAGAAACATCAAGAAATCTCCCGGCATGTCAATACAAACATCAAAGGACTTTGCCCATCTCATGCCAAAAACTGTAAAAAACCAACTGTAAAACTCATAAAAATGCGCAAGTTGGTATTGGAGATGTAGTTATAATGCTTCCAGATTTTATTATTACCTTTGAAGGTCTAAATCTAAGGATTTCTCATTCTCTGTGGAAGTGTCTATTGCCTTCCCTGCGTGCCTTGGGTTAAACAGGCTGAATTTTCCTTGCTTTATTGTCTTCCCTTATTTCTCCTCCTGTGATACTGTTCTTGGAGAAAGCCCTGTGGCTCTTGCTGCCAAGGGGGTTTGTGTAATGTGCACTTCTCCCTGTCTCAAAGTAGAAGCGCTGTCTCACTAACAGAATCATTTACAGAATCACAGAACCACAGATATGCTGAGTTAGACGAGACACACAAGCATGAACAAATCCAACTCTTGGCCCTGCACAGAACCATCCCCAAGAGTCACACCATGTGCCTGAGAGTATTACCCATAACAAGGAATGATCATGATTATCTATAAAAATCCCTGCAAACAGCAAGAATAAATCTATAAAATAAAAGCTAGATAAAGATGCACATAATTCCAATACAAATCATGAATATTTAGGAAAGAGTAACATTTGGGGATTCCTTTTTTCCATAAATTATGAACTCAACAGCAGCAATAGTAAATATACTACAGCATTTTCTGGTGCGCTTTTGGACTAATGTATGCCTAAAATCTAGTGCCTGGCATATTTTTCTTTTATCACCTTGGTAAAAAATCTTTTAAAGAATCAAAACTAGTTCTAGGCAATATCCATGTTTTTCTTTAGATACCAGTTACTACTAATTTCTGAATTCTAGAAATGTTGACATTTTCAGCATCAGTAATGACTTCTACCATCATTAAAATTATTTAAATAGAAAAAGTTTAATCAAACTCACATTATCCTTTTCCTTCTGTCTTTATTGATTATAAAAAGGAAGCAGTACTTTACTTTCCTTGTATATCACAAATACAGTTATAAAAGGCGACTGTCATGTTTCAGTTAAGGAATACATCTAGTAAACTACACGTGGAACGACATTAAATTGTCATTCCAAGTCTTCCCAGTGTAACTCTCTGCAAATAAAGGTAATGTCTGTAATTATAAAGCAAGAAAAAAATATGATGTGGTAAAACGTTCAAAGCACCTAAAACAAGGTCCCCAATCACTGTCATTTCTACATGTTTTTTAAGTCACTGTACAGTGTCACATTTCTTGAATGTCAGCCTATGAAGTCTCTCTTTCCTAGTTTGATTTATAGGCAATAAGAAGACACCAGGAGATGGAACTTTGCTCTGAGATGGTGATTTAAACAATCAAACTGGAAATAGTCTGTACAAATGATGAACATTAGCACAAAACTATGTGTAATTCAAAGAGTGGCATGAAAAAAATATTTTCTTTTTGTGAAACCACTGAAAGCCATTCTCAGAATAATTGGAGTGGTTTGGCTACTTCTGTGACAAAAAAGATCAAGATTGGTCTGTTTATAGTAGGTTTATGAGATAAGGGAACAATTTATGTTTGCAAAAGCTAAGACTTAGTCATCAACAAACAAGTCATAATGGTTTATGAAAAAAGACATATACAAAATATACACACCTGCCAGTAAATAAACTCTTCTCTGTGTTGATGCTTTTCTAAATTGCAAAGTAGGGATTTATAATTCTATTAAATACAATATACTTCAGGTTAACAGCTCTCATGGCATTTTATGTTTCTGAAAGAGATTTCACAGTA
>WEKX01015611.1:1111-11342 GCA_013390025.1 Pitta sordida | reverse complement strand
ATGACAGAAGGGTAAAAGTGAAAGAGCTCATGTGTTGAGGTAAAGACAGTTTAATAGTGAAAGCAAAGGAAAGCAAGGAATTCATTGACCACTTCCTACTTGCAGGAAGGTATTCAGCCATTTCCAGGACAGCAGGGCTCCACCATGCATAACAGTGACTTGGGAAGACAAATTCCATCCACATCTACCCTTCCTCATTCTTCCCTCAGCTTCCTACACTGAGCATGATGCCGTATGGTACGGAATATCCATTTGACCAGTTGAGGTCAGCTGGACTGGCAATGTCCCCTCCCAACTTCTTGTGCACCCTCAGCTTACCCTCTGATGTGATGAGATGAGGAGCAGAAAAGGCCTTCATTCTGTTTAAGCACTGCTGTTTTTAACAGAAATCCAAAACACCACCATCCCAACTACTATGATGAAAATGAAATCAATCAAGTCAAAGTTGATTAAAGTATACTCAGTAATAAGAAAGAATGCACATCACTTCATCATATTATCTACAGTTCTAACCAGAGCAGGATTTTGTTTTCCATCAGCTGATTTTGTAGTGCACCATATAATCTAGGAGGAGCCGAAATGTTACTTTAAAAATCTGGGTTCAAAATAGTTTCTAACCCTTGTGAGTCTTCAGAAAAACCACCTTCACTCACATTCTCATCAGTTTATTCTGCCTTAAGCCTCAATTCATGAGAACCAGAGAAAAAAGTGAGATGGCTAATCTCTTCCCTCTCCTGAACTCTTCTCATGTGAGGTCAACTGAATTTGTTGTTTACCAGCTGATGAAGTGGCAAAACTGCAGTGTCATGATTTAAACTGTTGCTGGCTTTCATCTGCCTTACATTTCTTTTATTGGAGCAGTTCAGAGGGTGATTTGTAAGTGGTTTAGCACATTTTCTTTCCTTCCACTGGAGACAAGGTAGATTTCTAGAGTGGAAGTTTCATCAATAGCCCTAATCTGTTGTGTCTCCATTCAGGAGAATTCAGCTCTTCAGAGCACAAGGTTTGACTCATTGTGCATTTTAGTGTGTCATCTACCATAAGAGGCCCTTTGTGCTGCCTGAGACTTCCAGTCAAGAGGAGAATACAAATTACAACAAACTAGTGAGCATTTGCAAGCATTTACAAAAAGGCAGTACATAACTACCCGGGTAGTTAAGAGATTCTGTTAACCTATTTTCAAAACAAGCAAAAGTGTAGGGTTTAAGAGTGTCCTTGCTCTATTTGAGAGTGTCCCTGCTGAATCATACGTGAGTACTTTCGCTGTCAGTATTTGAACTGGATTCAGTCCCCAGTGATGTGATGTTTTGCAAAAGCTCAACTTCCACTTGTGGACAGAGTGAAATGTAGTTTTGGATATGGCCCATTGCAGACAATGTCACTCTGTTTTGGTCATTCCCATAAGACACATTGGGAGGTGCTAATCTACTTTTGTTGGAAAAGTGGTGCTAAAGAGGAAGAGAATACAGCTGCACATATTTGTATTGAACATTGGGAGCTATATACCAGGTGTAAAATTGATGTGAATGGGGGGTTTTGATTTATGCACTTCCTTTACCAGATTGTTTTCATTGTGTGAGCAAAGGTTGCATATATGCTGTGAGCTACTTTTTTTTGAGGGTCTTTGTACTTCTGTTTGAAGGATTTATGTTTATTTTCTCAACGGAGAAGAAAATATTAGTTCCGTAAAAATTTAAGGAACACTTATAGTAAATAATTCTTCTCAAGTTCTGAGCATTTCCAGGTTAAATAAGTTGTAACCAGGAAATATTTGTGGCTCACAGACATATTCTGGCTTTATTATGACAGACAAGTGTGAAGCATACAATATATTTGTCTGTGGGGAACAGTGAGATTTGATGACTTCCTAGACATTTCCAGTTTAATGTGAGTCATCCGTACCGTATATTTATTTTCTTTGCAGGTGGAAACATAATCAACCCCTTTATTTCAATTGTTCTTTTTTAGAGCTGAAAAACTTTGCTTATTTGTGGTGGTAAGATCAGTCTGACTGCATGACGAATTTATGCAATAGAGAAGGGCAGAGGCGGGAAAGGAAGGTGGGAGTAAACTACTTACATGAGAATTGGTCATTGTTATTTACATGTCAGAATCAATCCAGAGTCCAATTCTTCTGAACTGAAACCCACATTTTCCAGTAAAATGTGAAGCTGTGACTAAGAAGTTTGATTCCTAATTGTGATGTTATTGTCTGTCTCTTTTGGTATTACATAAACTTCTTTGGGGCCCAGCCAGGCAATAGCAATGAATCCAAAAGTAGTTAACCTTTTACTAAGGCATCTGGACTACCACTGCTTTAGACATTTAAAGCACCATTAAGATAGTCTATTAGACAGCCTTAGAAAATATGCAGAGAGAATCTGTAATAGTCAAATTTTATATTCATTTAAAATAAAACTTTGATGTTTTGACTAACTAATGTAAGTAAACTTTTAAAAATAATTTATCATGTGAGTAAATGAAATTAAGGGAACCATAAAACCTGTTTTGTTCTAGAATTTGAGTAAGTCTCAAAGTGGGTGTCTACATTTTAGCTTCCTTGAGGATGAAGGCATGTATGTAAGTCCTAGTGTAAGGTTTTAAATGTCTTCTCCTGAGGTCAAATATAATCTAAAGCAGAAGCTTTGATATCTTGTCCCACACTTCAGGCATAGGCATCAGTACGAACAGAAGCCTTGATTTATACATGTCCTTTACCAGATTGCTTTCATCAGATCAGTAAATGTTGTATATATGCTCTGATCTGCTTCTTCTGACAGTCTAGCAGTACAGTCAGCCCCGTCCCGCTTTGCGCTTCCCATATTGCAGCTTCACTACTGCTTGGCATGATTTTTCTGCGACTGGGGAGGTCCGTTTCGTGACTGTGCCTGTGTGAACTCACAGTCATGAATATTCAAGTTAGACAACCATGAATATTCAAATCAACCCCCACGCCATGCCGCACGGACCACAGACACACTGCTCTGCCCACACTGCGCTCGCCTCACTGTGCTCTGAGCATGGTGGCCACAGCAGTTTCGCTGGCGCCGCGTCCGTGGCGCATCCAGCCTGCCTTGCTCTGCTCTGAGTGAGACGACCATGTCACGTCCCCCAGGTGCCCATCCTGGTCCAAGTGAGGGTAGCTGAAACAGCACCGGAGCGCCAGGGGGTGGCCACAGAGCTGCGGCAGGGAATGCAGCACAGACAGTGCCCATCCCACCTGGCCAGACCCCAGGGGGACAAAAGCACCATTGCTTGTAATTTTTTTTCCCTCTTAAGTTCTCACTCTGCTTTGTTTCTCCACTGGTGCAGTTAATGAGGTAAAACATTACAGTATACAAACTGTATGTATACCTTTCTTAGGTTTCCTTAACATATGTTAACTAGGACAACTGCCTTGATTAACATTTGATTCTACAAGCTGTGCTGGCTGCTTCATTGCTAAGTTACATTGCCGGACTGGGACAAGGGCTGAGGCCAGCACTGCCTCGCAACTGTTGCCTTGCCAACAGGGCTCAGCTGTTGTGCAGCCAGCCTCGGGATGCCGGTGCATGCCCCACCAGGGGCAGGGGGGAAGGTGTACAGGCTTTGAAACTCCACTTTAAATGTGTGTGCTGCAGCAGCACATGTAAAAGTGAGGTGGCAGCTCCAAAGGGAAGGATTGCAGTGCTGCTACCCACTCCCCAGCCTCGCCTGCAGGACCAGCTCTATGTCCCGAGCTTGGTTTTAGTGGCGCTGCACGGCTTGGTACAATCCCTCACGGTCCCATGACGGCCTTGGGCTGCCTGCAGGAGGAAGGGAGCGGTCTCCTTCTCTGACTCTTCTCTGTCTCTGGCTGCTGCCCCTGCCTGCCCCGTTTGGAGCTCCTTTCTCCCCTTCCCTCCCCTCCCCTGGGAGATATTTACACAAACATCTCTTGTATTCAAAAAAATTCCTGGGTTCCTGGGTTTGAATAGTTTTTATCTGGAGGCACTCAACTTGGAAATGTGTGAGCAGGATGGCAGTGGAAGCTTTGTCAGGTCCAGCAAGCTGGCCACGGGTATCCCCTGGGAGGGATCGTGCTGGAGAGAGCTCAGAGGTATACAATACAGCCCTGTGATGCCTCCCTCATCTGCTGCAGCTCCTTCATTGGCAGCAGCCAAAGCCCGTGACTTGCTTGAGAAGCAGCGTAGGCTCAGGGACCCCTTCGTCACGATTCCTGAGGACTCCCCAGGCGGGGACAGGGCAGAGGAGATCTGCTTCACTCCCCTGACCATGCAAGGAACTTCTGGGAATGCCCCGCAGCCGGTCTGGAGCTGAGGGGGCGGGGTGACTGGGGCCAATTTTGCATATTCATGAGCTACCATTCTACGCGGATGGAGGGCTTTGCAGGGGCAGGGTGTGGCAAGACCTGCAGTACTGTGGTATTCGAGGGCTGACTGTATATGCTTCTGTTTGAGTGTCTTATGTTTATTCTCTCAACAGAGAAGAAAATAATAGTTTCATATAAATTAAGGGACATTTTTAGCAAGCAGTTTGTCTCTTTTGTCCCTGCTACATTCTGTGTTATTCTGTGTAAGATTTTAGCTTTATTACAAAAACTTAACTTCCCTATTTCTTAGCGTAGTGAAATGAATTGTGTGTGTGTTCATGGGATGGAGAGAGCTTGTATTGCTGCATTCACCTTGTATCAACAGCTCAGCATACTCTATCACATTTGAACATAAAATTGCTTCTGGATACTTTCTGCCTAGTTTATCTGCTTATACCTATGAAGTTACAAAAAAATATTTCTGTTAATGACCAGTTTTCCAGCAGATCTCCAAAACCAAATTTAGGCAGGTTTCCTCTTGTCCAGACATTTACATTCTCCACTAAGTCTAACTTTGTCATGGGCTAGTATTTGTACCTGATTTCTTTTTGAAATGTTTCCTCCCGGGGTGCATCCAGATGGCAGGCCCTTTTCATCGGAGGACTCCTGCTGCACTTGGGGGCTGTGCTGAGCCCCACACGGTGGGGGGGCGGCCAGGTGAATTTCCTGCCATGGCAGCACCACTAATGCAGTGGCAGCAGCGGTGGCGGGCACCTGTTCAGGTCCCCCCATGGCTGGTGGCAGCACATTGGCTCGCCATGAAGGCTGCCATGTTGTGATCCTAGCAGCACGGAGAGCCCAGGCAAAAACTGAGCTGTTAACCCCCTCGCTGACAGAGCAGAAAAAACACCCCCTAAACCATAACGCTGTCTGAAACCTCACTGCACAGTTTTTGCTCAACATGATCTGACTAGTAACATTTGATTGAACTGATCCAGTTCAGGTAATTGACAGCTAAGACGATTTTTGACCTCTACTTCAGAGAAGTAGCAAAAAGCACAGTCTTGATTTTTTATTTTATACCTATCAATGCACAAAACTTTGCAAAATTATAAGGCTGTCTCATTGCAGGATTTGAATTTTGCTCATCATAGATGCTGTGTTTTACACATCTGTTATGGTTTAGGACTTTTTTGCTGCTCTGGCAGCGAGGGGGTTAACAGCTCAGCTCTCTGCTCAGTCGCTGCCATGGCATTCAAGGTTATAGAGATAGAGATGTCTCTGTGAATAACATATTTGGGAGAAAAGAAAAAAAAATTCAGTAGCAAGATGTAGGGGCCGGTTCAGAACCTGCGTCTGGAGGCTGATAGATTGAGGGCCCATCCAGGCCCACGAGAGAAGGGGTACAGATGTTCTTCCAGGCATTCCACTGCTACTCGTGAATTGGACTGACCATGATGTAAACCTGTGGACTAGAGAAAGAGAAAGGAACCAGTGATGTAGAATCCATCTAAGCCACGACTGAAGATGGAGATAAAAGCTGGAAAAAAGGTGCAGATGTTTTTCAGAGCCCGGAAACAGAAGCCTGGAGCTAGCTGAGAGCTTGACAGAGATCCTTTGGACAGACTTTTTGTGCATTGTGGTAGGATCTGAACTATGTACTTTGGGATGGGCTCATTATGATGCAGGAAAAAAAAGCCAGTACTTAAAAGCTACATCCTGTGATGTGACACTTGGACCACAGAGAATTTCGGAAGAACTGTCATCCTCGGGTCGAGATCTCACTTGGGAGGGGGTCATGAGAGACTTTTCCTCTCGTGAGAGGGAGAGAGAACTTTATGGAAGGGCAGAGAGATGGTTCCTACCCTGGATCTGGTCAGAAAATACCAGCTTGCCTGGTTTACCCCTGCCCTATGTTCCCCCTTTGTCTCCTGGTGAAAAAGGGAATATTAGATCTGTTGTAAGAGAAGAAGAGAAGGTGGGGGGAAAAGATTGCCTTTTAAATGATGCTTCCTTCACAGTTCTGATCTTGTTAGTTGGTAAATAAATCCTTTATATTCTTTACTTGTAGTTGCCTTGCTTTTTTGCCTGTGACCAGTTTTATTTTCCAGTTTTTCTCCTCCAGGAGAGGTTGTGGTGAATCTCTGGCATCCAGCCAGGGTCAAACCGTGACAACATCTCTCACCATATTTAATCTGGGCATTGATGCTTAGTCATTTTGACTGGAAATGGATATATGTGATACTGTCTGCTTTGCTCTTTGTGAGTATAGAGCTGAATATGAAGAACTGTTCTGGCTTAACTTTGCTGGTCTGTAGAGCCACTGAGAGATCAATAGATATTCATTTGTGAATGAAATGTGTGTTACACGTTATATGCATGTGAGTTGTGTAAAAGTGCAGGAGAAGAATTTCACTGATGAGTTTGAGGTGTGTCTGTGGGTGGAACCAAGAATAAGCTATGGGAAACAGTTAAGCTAGAGGAGATAAATTACTTCTTCAGTCATTGTGTCTTTTGCAAACATTTTAGCTAGCCTTTTTAAAAAAAAAAAAGAAAAAAAAGATGGCATTTCACCCTCCTCCATTAATACAACTCTGAGGGACTTGGGGTTTCTTATAATGTGTTGGAGTTTTTAGTGAATGGTGTCTTTCCTTAGGCACATGGGTCATCTACATCTTTCTGTCAAATCTGCTAGCTCTGTGTCCTCAAACTGTAAGTGGTTGAAAATGACTGTCGATTCTGGTGTTTGGATGACTGAATCAGCTTGACTTGCTCTTTCCCTTCTCAGAAATGGGATTTGTTAACCTGGACTTTGGCCATATCAGCTGTTCCCAAAGTCCTGGCCTGTAATTTGCACATCTTCAGTGGCTGGTAGAGACTGCATGGTGCCTGTCTAGGGCAGGCACATGGCTTTCCCTTGCAAAAAACACCAGGACACGTGGGAGGATGAGGTGTGTGGGCAAGGAGCACACCTACTCGGATGAGAAGCTGGGATATGGACCTGAGAACTCAGATGTATACCTGTCTATGGGGATTGGACATGGTCTAGACTATGTCTCGACATGATCTAACAAAAAGTACTACATTTTTGCACTGATACATTGAACACGTTTTGCAACCTAGTACCTAATGCAGAAGCATTGATTTAAACAAATTATGGGCTAATCTATTTTTCCTTTTTCTGTTTCTTTTTATTTTATTTGGCTATCATGTTGCATAAGATGTTTTCAAATCATTGCAAATTTTGTAAGACAGGATTTAATTGGCAGAGGTACTAAAGGAAATATTTCCTTTAATAATTTTTGATAACAAAACCATTTCCTTTCCTGTGGTATCTAAACTTCATTAGATATGTTCTCTAAGAAGTCACTTGCTGTAACACTAGTTTCTATGAAATTTATCAGGTTCAAATCCTCTAGATAATGTCAGCTATTTAACTGAAGACAGCCAAAATGTGATAATGAGTGATAAACCCATAATACTGTCTTTATCAAGGACTTGTGATTATAATTGAGTCTCTGAATTAGTTGATAGTGAACCTCTTCATCTTTCCTATTTATTCTGGACTATTCGCTATAATGAAGCTGAGTACTCATTTTTCCTTTTCAAAAGCATCCTGAATGGTATTCCAGAAGAATTTTTACAGCTTCATATACATATATATGTTTTCACATGTAATGATAGGAGAAGATGTAATGGCTTTAAACTGAAAGAGCATTGACATAGATTAGATATTAGGAAGAAATTCTTTACTACAAGGGTGATGGGGCCCAGGTTGCCCGCAGAAGTTCTGGGTGTCACATCTCTGGAAGTGTTCAAGGCCAGATAGGATGGGGCTTTGAGCAATCTAGCCTAGTGGAAGTTGTCCCTGCCCATGCAGAGAGGATTGGAGCTAAATTATCCATTTCAACCTAAACCATTCTTTGATTCTCTGATTCTGTGATATTTTGCCCATTGCTCTTTGAAGAGGTGCTGTGTTCTTTCATGAAGAAGTCTGCAGCATGTGCCAATTATTTTTAGTAGCAGACAAAATTATTTGCTTCCTTAGATGACAGGCAGTTATCAGAAGTCACACTGTCTTCAACAGTTTTCAATGCAGTGCTCATTTTACGTATGTACAAGGAATCACAGAATGGCTTTAGTTGGAAAGGACCTGAAAGATCACCTAGTTCCGACCCCCCTGCCGTGAGCAGGGACACCTTCCACAAGACCAGGTTGCTCAGAGCTCCATCCAACCTGACATAATGCAGCTTCTCCCAGTGGAATATTTGATTACACTTTCCCTCCTTCCATAAACCTCTGCCAGTCCCAAGAGTGAAATTTCTTTGTGAGGCAGACTGTGATGCAAAAGCCCTGACCACCTCATCCAGGCAGCAAATGAAGACGCTGCCAACTCTCAGCTGTCATCCCTTAATCAGCATTTTTTAAACCTATATGTTATGTACATAATGTTATGGATAGTTCATGCCAGAAAGCAGCCCTTTGACCTTCCCAGCTGGGACTGGGGACAGGAGGGCTCTGTGGCAGGGCTGATGCAGGGTGAGAGCTCCCTGTAGAGGTGTGGCTTGCATTATGAAGAATTTCTGTGGCAAAATGTGGGAAAAGGCTACTTTTTTTTCTGTGGTTCATAACTACTCACAGACTTTGGAAATATTGCACATAAAAAATGTTAGAAAATCCAAGCTCTTAGGTGTCAATTGATTCTTGGAAATCATTGAAATTTATTATTTTGGGGGGTTTTGTCAGGAGGAGAAGGGCTTTTTGCAGATTGTGAAATTCTTTATGGAATCTCAGCTGTTCTTATAGCATCTAATTGAAGGACCACAGAAAGCAGTTGGAAAATGCTACTACAGTTTTGTCAGGCTTTAGATTGGGCCTTTTACACTGACCTGGAAATGTCTATCACAACATCAGTAATGGGGTTTGGCATCAGCAGCACATGGAAGAAGAGTCACAGTAATGAAATCTAACCTCTGCTCTGGGTCCAAAACCCCTGTGCTACACAACTTTGGACATGGGGTAAAGCAGAGGACCCCCTTCAATGTAGGGAGAGATAGTATCACTTTCCTGCTCCAAAGAGGTGCTCTGAGGATGAACAGGTGTATGGGTCTATCTGTGAGCAGGGGTAGAAGCATCACTGTCAACACTCTGGAGGGCAGAGGTAGAGGGAGCAGGAGTCTACAACCCCATCCATGGACACATGGAGATAGCCTTGATGAGTTAGATTTGTGGCACAGAGACTTCAAATAAGACTTTATCATGCCACATTTTTCCAAATGCTGTTGGGTTAAATAAGCACCTCGGGCCGGCACCACGCTGGGAGAGCCCTGTTGGTGGCATGGGACGGCCTGGCCCAGCGCTGCGGCGATTCACCAACAAGCGGCTATCTCGGCCTTGTAGGGCTTGCATCGAGAGCCCCCAGGGGTCCGCATGACTTGAGCACAGCACCCCGGGCCGGCACCATGCTGGGAGAGCCCTGTCGGCAGCACGGGACAGCACGGCCCGGCGCTGTGGTGATTCACCGACAAGTGGCTACTTTGGGCTTGTAGGGCTTGCTCCGAGAGCCCCCAGGGCACAACGTGACTCCCCACCTGTGGGTATTTAAACCATTACCTCTCCTGGGAGCACAGCGAACCAGAGCACGGCGAACAGGAGCAAGGCAAACAGGGATGTTAACTGCGGGGGGCTTGGGCAACAGCGGGGGGCTTGTAAATAAGCAATTAAAAGGCAGTTTGTGCGGCAGTTCACATGGGCAGGGCAAGCGGGCAGGGTAGCAGGTGCAGTCTTGGCTGGTGCTGTCTCTCCTTCCTCCCCTTGTCAGTCTTGTCCAGAACCAGGCGAATGACAGCCACGGCCAAAACCACAAGGGAGGCTCAGACAGCCAAGGCCAAAACCAGAAGGGAGGTTCAGACCCAAACTACCCCTGTGTCAGTGGACGTG
>WEKX01015609.1:0-15759 GCA_013390025.1 Pitta sordida | reverse complement strand
TCAGGTTTTCCGTGTCTGTGTGATCTCCCTATGGATAAAATCCAACTTTCTGCATTTAGTGTCCAAAATCCACAACCTACACACAAAAATCTGGAATTATTAAGTTGGAAAAGACTTTTAAGATCATCCATCCAACCTTCCAACACGGGATGAAGCCACGAGTCATCCCAGGAAGAAAACTCCAGGTTTAAGGAATCCTGGGCTCCCACACAANATATGGAAAAAGGAGAAATTATAAAAAAGGGAAGAAGTGAGAAAGGAAAATCAAAGGGAAAAAGGAAAGGAAAAGGAGGGAAAGGGAAAAGTAAAAAGGGAAAAGGAAGAAAGGGAAAAGAGAAAAAAGGAAAAAAGAAAAAAAGGAAAAAATGAAAAAGGGAAAGGAAAAAAAGGGGGGAAGTAAAAAAGGTAAAGGAAACACAGAAAAAGGGGAAAAGTGAAGAAAGAGAAAAAAGGGGAAAGTGAAAATGGGAAAAAAGGGGAGGAAAGGGAGGGAAGAAACAGAAAAGGAAAAAAGAGAAAAACAGGGGAGAAGGGGGAAACCTTCACAAAAAACACGGAATTGTTCAGGTTGGAAAAGACCTTTAAGATCATCAAATCCAACTTCCCAACAGCCCCAGCACAGGATGAAGCTCCAGGAAGAAAAGATCCAGGTTGAGGGAACAGTGGGAAAAAAGAGGAAAAGGGGGAGGAAAAAGGGAAAAGGGAGAAAGGGGCAAAAAAAGGAAAAAGGGGAAAGAGGGAACAGGGAAAAGTGAAAAAAAGTTAAGGAGGTGAAAAAGGAAGAAGAGAGAAAAGGGGGAAAGGGAGAAAAGGAAAAGAGGGAAAAAGTAGGAAGGTGAAAAAGGAAGAAGAGAAAAAAGGCAAAAAAGAAAAAAAGGAGAAAGAGAATAAGGGGGAAATAAGGGAAAGGGGGAGAATCTGGGAAAAGGGAAAAGCAAAAAGGAAACAAAGGCAAAAAAATTTACGAAGGGGAAAAATCAAAAGGGAAAACAAGAAAAGGGGGGGGAGGAAATGGGGAAAAGGAAGAAAAAAGGAAAAGGGGAAAGGAAGGGGGAAAAAAGGAAAATAAGGGAAAAAAGGAAAATAAAAAAGAGAGAAAGGGAAAGAGGAAAGAGAAAAGAGAAAAGAGAAGGAAGGGAGAAGAGAAGAGTGAAGAACATTCCCAAGTATCTCTTGGAAAGGGGGGGAGCACCAGGCACACGGAGGATTAATCCCAAGCTTTGCCCCAACAACATTCCTTTGTTTTTTAAAGCCTCCAAACCAGTCCTGAAGAGCAACTGGATTATTCCGGGCCAGATGTCAGGGCCTGCTCCAAACAATCCTCAGCCCACTTCATTCAAGGGATTAAAACACTTCCCATAGAAAATAAAAAAAATAAATAAAAATGTTATTTTCCAACGGGAGCCGCAATTCCCTCCCCGGAACGGCCGCGATCCCGGCGGATGAATTTCACTTTAATGAGATGTCACTTTGGAGAATGGTTTAACAGCCCTTCAAATAAAAATAAAACAAGAATCCGAGTCCTAAAACCTCGGGATTATTAAAAGGAAATTCACCAGCCAGACAAAAAAAAAAAAAAAAAAAAAAAAAAAAAAAGAAAAAAAAAAGAAAAGAAAACAAAATCGAAGCCGCCAAGTCGCAGAATCCATGACAAGGCCGTTTTTAAATGTGATGGAAAAGGCTTTTCCAAGTTATCTGCTTAAGCACAGCCTTTCTGTTTACTCCTCACTTTCATGTCAAAGGAATTTAGGGAGAAAAAAAAGAATTGACAGCGACTCGAAGGCCGTTCGTCACATCCCGGCTCCGCGGGGAGATTAACGGGGAAAAGCCGGTGAAAGGGAGAGGGATTTTTAGCATCTTGATAAAAGGAAATTAACTCCTTGGTGGTTCAACCTCTGCCCGAGGTTGGGACGTTCAGGATCCTTCGTGTGAGGGTGGGAGATTCGGGAGCAATCGGTAAAATCCCATCGGAGCATCAGAGATAAAACTGGGCTTAAAACGTCCCAAAACTGGGAGATTTAAGTCTGGATTTTGCAGTTCCATCCACTCATCCAGCCCAGTTTGCGCTCTGGAATATCATTGGAATGAGATAAATAAATCAAAAACCTGGGCTTAAAACGCCCCAAAATTGGGAGATTTAAGCCTGGATTTTGCAGTTCCATCCACTTTGGAGCATCATCTCAACCAGCGCAGTCTGTGCTCTGGAACATCATCAGAATGAGATAAGTAATTTATAAAGCTCTGCTTAAAACACCCCAAAATTGGGAGATTTAAGCCTGGATTTGCAGTTCCATCCACTTTGGAGCATCACCTCAACCAGCCCAGTTTGGGTCAACAGTTTTCCCTTTTTTCTCTGTGACTTTTGAGATGACCAAGAACGGGACAAATGTGGATTTGCTCCATCCATTGTGGATTACGATCCCAAAAATCCACCCTCAGTTCCGAACTCCAATCACTGACCCTCCGGGATCATCCAATGGTTTGGCAGGGAAGGGACTTTCAAGGTCATCCAGTTCTGTAAGTGCCGTGGGCAGGGACATTTTCCACTATCCCAGGTTGTTCCAAGCCCCATCCAACCTGGCCTTGGACACTTCCAAGGGATGGGGCAGCCACAGCTTCTCTGGGAATTCCATTCCAGTCCCTCACCACCATCTCTAATCCCACGTTGGATTGTAGGACAAACAACACCCACCAACGGATCTCAATGATTGTTTCCATGACTGTCCCAGTTGGGTGAGCCCATCCCTTTTCCAGGATGGATGGATTTCCTAAGGAGCCTTGGAATGCAATCAAAAAGCTCAGAAGGGATTGAATTCCTGGGGCAGGTCAAGGATACGGATCCGAGTTCCGCAGGAATTGGATGCAGGAATTGCCATGGACCCAACGGGGAAAAGGTGCCTCCATCTCGCAATCCAAGACTTTCATCCAACCTAAGTTGAATCCCCAAGGATTTAGGGAGAAAGGGATAAGGAGAGCAGGACTGGGATTGTGGCTCCACATATTCCAGAATAACATGGAAAACGTTCCACCACAAGGTGAGAAGCCAAGGGCCCTTCCCGACCACACCACATCAAGGAGGCGGAATTCCTACTTCGCTTCTGCCAGGAAATATGGAACAGGACTCCAGGAACGTCAGAAAAACAGGAAGGAAAAACTAAAAGGTTATTCCTGGGAAGGGCCAACAGGGGGTTTATGGAATCAGCTGGAATTAGGGCGGAAATCTGGTGATGGTGCAGCCTGAGAGAGGAATTCCTGAGAAATTCCTGGAGAACAGTGACATCCCAGCAGGAATCTGCGCTGTCAGCACGAGGGAGAGAGGTGGCACTGCATGGTCTCATCCTTGGAAGTGTCCAAGGACAGGTTGGACAGGGTTTGGAGCAGCCTGGGATAGCAGAAGGTATCCCTGTCCATGGCAGGAGGTTGGATTAGATGCTCTTCAAAAGTCCCTTCCAACTCAGACCATTCCATGATTCCATTAACAGGCGGATGAGTTGGGTGACTGGTTGGCAACTGATAATGAAAAGCTGTTCCTAAGGGAGCACAAACGAGGAAAGGAGGGGATGGGACAAAGAGGTCGGAGTGTCCATGAGACCTGGCACAACATCCCAAAATCCTGCAGAGGGGACTGGCAGGAATAATGGTCCCTCCTCTTGGACACTTTTCCTTTGGGAACCACCTGTGGCTGAGCCCCGTTTCAAAACCTACATCACCCACGTTCATCCCTGGAATGGTTTTTACCTTCCAGCTCAAAACCACCAAGGCTTGGGATCTTTGAAAACTGGGGGAAAAAAATCCTTGTAATCCCAGAATCATTGAAGCTGGAAAAGCCCTCCAGGATCATCGAGTCCAACCTTTGACCCCTCCCCACCTTGTCCCCCAGCCCAGAGCACTCGGTGCCGCTTCCAGTCTTTCCTTAACCACCCCCAGGGATGGTGACAATGGAAAACGTTTCCATCCAAATCCATTTGACGCGCTTCAGGCTACGGAACAGCCAAAAAAAAACCCACACAAAAGGGGAATAAAACAAGGCCAAACAAGAAAACAAAACTAAACCACACAAGCAAATCCTCTGCTGACGAATCCTTTCTCCTGAGCCGGCATTTCTCTGACAAATGTTGGATTATCTTGTTCTTTACTTATTTATAGAGCTGGAGGGCTTGGGATTGTCCCTCAAGACGTTGCGTGAAGTTTTCCAAAAGAAATATCGGAGCTCTCCCAGCAGTGCCAGACACGACTCATTATTTGCAGACAGGTGACTTTTGTTTTCAACGCTCGCAGCGGGATTTTAGGAAAACTCTTCCAAGTGGGTCAGCGTTTAACTCACGCTTTTGGGATCTCTCACTCTCTGCTCCCCAAAAAAAGAAGGTCTGGCTTTCCAGAGGGTGAGCTGGAATCTCCTGCAGGAGTTCCGGGAATATCCTGAGTTGGAAGGGGCACAGAAGGATTGTGAGTCGAACTCCAACCCTGCACAAGACATCCCAAAATCCCACCACGTCCCCGAGAGCGTAGTCCAAATGCTCCTGGAGCTTTGGAAGCTTTGGGGTCGTCGCAAATCCCTGGGGAGCCTTTTCCAAAGTCCAACCACCCTCTGGGAGAGGAACCTGGGGCTGGAGCAGCGTTTTCCCGGCCAATGGTCTCCGTTGCTCCCACCACAATTCCTGGCTGGGCCCACGACGGACACATCATTCCCAGTATGGGAGCACGGGCTTTCCCAGGGGACCAATTCCGATGCTGTGTGATCCCAAGGAAGCAACACGAGGGAAGAGACCAAGTGTGGGGAAATTCCTGGCAAATGGTGACCTTCACATCCCCTCCAGAGACACCTTCGCTGCCAGCAGAAGCTACGGAAGCAGCTCGGGTGCTCCAACCCCTGGAAGTGTCCAAGGTCAAGTTGGATGGAGCTTGGAGCAACCTGGGACAGTGGAAGATGTCCCTGCCCATGGCAGGGGGTTGGAATTCCATGAGCTTCAAGCTCCATTCCAACCCAACCCAGTGTATGCCTGGATTTGGGGGTGTCCCGTTGTTCCACTCAAAACTGGAGCAAAAATGACCAGGAACATTCTCCTGCCATTATCACCTGATCCTTCCAGTCAAGGTTTGTCAGGATGAAGGATCCCAAATACACCATCAGATTCCCTACCCACCTTTCCAACACTTTCCACCATCTCAGAATCATGGAATGGTTCGAGTTGGAAGGGACCTTAAAGATCATCTCACTCCAACCCCCTGCCATGGGCAGGGACACTCTCCACTACCCCACGTTGCTCCAAGACCCATCCAACCTGGCCTTGGACAATTCTAGGGATGGGGCAGCCACAGTTTCTGTGGGCAACCTGTGCCAGGGCCTCACCACCCTCACAGTCAGGATTTTTTTCTGAATATCCCATCTAAACCTACTCTCTTCTGTTTGAAGCCATTCCCCTTTGTCCCATCACTCCAAACCCTCGTAGAAATTCCCTCTCCATGTTCCTTTTGGTTCCCTTCAGGTCCTGGAAGGCCACAATTAGGTCACCCCGGAGCCTGGAAAACCCAAAATCTCTCAGCCTTTCCTTGTGGGAAAGTTGCTCCATCCCTCTAATCAACCCCAGAAGGCTGGACAAGGTCCAGGACACCTGGACATCCCGATTTTCTGGTGGCCTCATCTCCTGGCACCACATGAACCACGGGAAGAGGTTGGAAGCGGGGGCGGCATCGCCGTATCCATCAAAACTCTTCCACGGGAACACCCTCATCCCACTCCCGGCAGAACGAGCCTGTCCAAGGAGGGAATGTCTCCTCCCAAGATTTTTTAAGGAATGGCCAACGCCAAAGTCAACAGGAACAACCGGAAGGCGAGCAAATCCCAGCCCTTAAGAGCTGCGCTCCAGAAAAACAGCGGGAGAGAAAGGGGGAGGAGTGAAAAGGAAAATCAATAAATCCTCACCTCGTTCCCAATGATCTGGAGCTCTTATTAAGTAAATTAATTGAAGTTAATTTAACTCGATCATGACTCCTGATCACAAGTGATTTAGGGAGGGGGAAATTGCATTAGGAAAGGCCACACTCAGTGGATGGAAGAAGGGAAGAAAATGAGATCCACTTAGGAACGTGAATTAATATGGAAATAGCAGGTGTAAATTCCACCTTATCAGGAGAGGGAGAATTATCTTCATAAATTCGGTGGAATAGGCCCCGAGTCGCTTATAAATCTATTTAAAACCAAAATATTACGAAAAGTGGAGGAAAATTAATTTCCAATATACTCCCACCTCTCGCCTCCGAGGAAAGGCGGCAATAACCGGAGGACGGAATTCGTTCCCGAGGGATTGGGATCAGGGACTTCCTGCAACTCTTCCCGTCACTCATTTCCCAAAGCCACGTCTGTCTTCGTCTTTGTTGGCAACAAGGGCAACATTCCAGATGTCCCAGTGAGTAAAACCCTGGCACGTGGGTCTCGTGGAATTCATGGAATTTCATGGAATTCCTGGAATTTCACGGAATGGGTTTCACGGAATAAGTTGCTCCTTAGTGTCAGCCAAGAACCTGGTTGGGAGCAGCGCTTGAGTGCAGCCCCATCAGCTGAATCCCCACTTTTGGATTAAGAAAAGGACTTCAAACCCATTGATTTTTACGAAAACATTGCAATTATAAAAATTAAACTCTAATATCAAAGAAACAGTTGAAATCATTACAAAGAATTAAAACTAATTCAACAATCAGGATGAAAGATAAAATGAAGGTGACTAAACCGACGTCCCACCATTGCCGGAACTGCTCCATGTTTTGGGAAGAGCAAGGAAAATCAGGAAAAAAGCAGCTCCTGGCACGTTGCTTGTGGCAGATCCATGAGGATCCTATGAAGGACGGAGGAAAAAAATCCATAAAAACCATGGGAAAAGCATTTTCCATGTGCTCCCTCCAGCCAGGCCAGATGATGGATCGCACCCAGCAAAGGTAATTGGGAGATGGGGATTTACGGCTTCTTTAAAATCTAATTGTTTTAATTTGCTGATAGTGTTTTATCAAGATTTCTCTGGACCAGCTGCAAGATCTCAACTCCATCATTTAACGAAGCCGGAGATTAACGCAGAGAAAATGGTTTTCCAAGCGGGAGCCGATCGCGGTGGAATGAGGTCGTTCCTCGGAAAATCGCCACTGGGTTGAGCAGGACCCACCACTCAGATTCCAGAGGTTCCCGCTCTAATCCTGCCTCAATTCCAAGGCTGAAACTCTCACCATGGATTATCCATCCATCCATCCATCCATCCATCCAACCATCCATCCATCCATCCATCCACCCATCCCTCCATCCATCCATCCATCCATCCATCCATCCATCCATCCATCCATCCATCCACCACCAGATCCAGAGTAACGGAAGGAAGAGCCTGAGTAAAATATTTGGAGCACGAGTTGTTTTCTATTCATTAAGGTTGAAGTTCACGGAATCATGGAAGGATTTGGGGTTGGAAGGGATCCCCAGGATGATCCAGTTCCAACCCCCTGCCATGGTCAGGGACACCTTCCATATCCCAGGTTGCTCCCAGCTCCATCCAACCTGGCCTTGGACACTTTCAGGGATGGAGCAGCCACAGATTCTCTGGGAATTCCATTCCTCCCCAGTATTCCACCTAACCCTGGGAAGCCATTCCCTGTGTCCTGTCCCTCCACCCTTTGTCCCAAGTGCCTCTCCAGCTCTCCTGGAGCCCCTTCAGGCTCTGGAAGCGGCTCCAAGGTTTCCCTGGATCCTTCCCTTCTCCAGGTTGAATATCCCAAGATCTCACCAGCTGGGAAAGCCATTGGAGAACCAAATACATCTCCACACAGGAGGCACAGGACACAAATTCCCCTCCCAGGAATAAAATCCGGGTGATTACGGAGTCTTGCCTGGCTCATCCTTTCCCTTTCAACATCCCGGGATGTCAGGAAACGTTCCAGGAATGTCAGAAAGCCAAGGAAAAGACAACACGGCATGGTTTGGAAAGGGAAACACAAGAAGTCATTCCCAAGGACATCCAGAGGTGGCAATTCCAAATGGAGTGGGGATTGGAGGGGACAAACCAACCACTTCTAGCAGGGAATAAAAGGAGACACATGGATCCCAAAGCTGGAGAAAACGGGATCATGTCCAGGTGGGAAAATACCAAGGGGAAAGTAGAGTCAGAAGACAAAGAAAGAGGTGGCAAAGGTAAAGTTGAGCATTTTCCAAAAAAATCCCAGTTTCCATACTGGAAGAAGCACTTTGAGGCCAGTACAGGACTGGAGTCAAGGAGTTTCTCAACCAAGAGCTTGGAAAACACAACAAAATACTGGATCTAATTTTCTATTTGTTTTAAAACAGTTTGAAAAGAAACACCTTTTCCTCAATTCCTTCTATTTCCGGTGTAGTTCTCATCATCACCCCAAAGTATTCCCAAACCAGTGAATCCCAAAGCCAAACTCACTTATTACAGGGAAAAATCAGGCAAAGTCAGGCTTGAAAAATAATCCCCAGGATTTCTGTCCTGCCACAAACCCATCGATCCTCAAGGCATTGCTGGGGAACGAACTTCAGGAGGAAAAACCCCTGGAGCAGGGACAATAAACTCCTTTCCCAAAATATCGCCGGTGACAGCAGAGTTTTGGAGGAAGGACAAGTCATTCCCAAACTAAAAATACCCAAAACCCGGCTTTTAGCCAAACCCACCCCTTCTAAAAGCCCCTATTTCTCCCATGATTTTGCGCTTCTCCTCCAGGTTTTCTCTTGCCCTCCGAGAGTTTCCCGCATTTCCAGGTGATTTAGGAAGATTCCCACTCAAGGTACGGAACCCACCTTTGGTGACACCGTTTTCCAGGTGGGCGCCGGCGTATTTCCGGATGATGCAAAAAAACTGGGAGGAAGGGAATTTGCGCCGGGACCTTCGTCCTGGTGAAAGTTTGGAGCATCTGCCTCCAACCTGCTCCTTGATTCCGTCTCCTCCCTCTTTATTTAACCGCTCCATGGAATTAATTAATTCCAAGAGGGAATAAATCAGGAGCCCGAGGCGGCGGCCGACTCGGCTTAACGCGATCCCTAAAACCATTTTCCACTTGAAGTCAAATAAAACTCGGCTTAAACTAAACAAACAGGGAAATTAAGGGACGAATCCGCGGCGGAATTAACGCGGAGCCGGCGTGGGAATTGGCTCGGCTCCCGCTTCCCAACCGGCTGCATTTGTAGGATGGAAGAATTACCTGGATGCCACGAGGCGCCGGGTTTTCCAGCTGGGAATGGGGCTGGTGAAGGAGGATAAGGCTGGAGGCGCCACGTTCTTCTTCACGATCCTGTAGCGCGTCTTGATCACCTTGTTGGCCTGGGGGCTCCTCACGAAGGGGAGGTTGGTTCCTAGAAGGAAAAACATGGAAAAATGGGCTTGGAATTCAGGTTGGGAGGGCTCCCACTGGTTGTTATGGTGGGAAAAGATCCTCAAATCCCAGAGTCACAGAATATTCCAACCGTCACAGGTCCCCCATCCAACGTGGGCCCTGCATCCAACTCTTTAGCACCTGGAAAAGGTGGGGAAAAGTCTTGGGATGTGTCAGGGATGGACAACCGTGGCTGGTGGGAACAGATCCCGATGGGACTGGGGCTGTTTGGCTTCACCAGCCCCATCAGCAAAACTCTACCAGGATATCCTGGATTCACCAACACCTGGAAGGGCTGGAAATGGTCAGAGCAGCACCTGCGTGTGTGGGGGAATGTTGTTGGGATGTTTGTGGCTCCAAGTTTGGTTCCATGATGATATTTTTATGGATTTGGTTTTCTCAGGTGGGTTTGAAGCACATTTTCCCAGTGGGAATCACCAGAGCAGGGATTCGGATCACGACGTGGCCGTGATCCGTCTCCAGCTACATTTGGGGATTACGGTTATTTTCCACTCAAACAGCAGCATCCCGATGTTGCGTTTTCCTGGATGAGGGGACTTGGAAAAGGGCTTGGAGTGACAGGACACAGGGAATGCCCTCCTCTTTGGCAGGATTAGAAGGGATATCGGGAAGAAATTCTTCCCCATGAAGGTGGTGAGGGACTAGAATGGAATTCCCAGACAAGCTGCGACCGCCCCATCCCTGGAAGAATCCAAGGCCAGGTTGGAGCAGAGGGACACGGAAGGTGCCCCTCCCATGGCAGCGGGTTGGAACTGGATCTTGAACTCCCCTTCCAACCCTAATTATCCCAGGATTCTACATTCTGCTGGATGATCTCCACACTGGGTTATTCTACGGAATGTTTCCTGCAAGTGCCAGTTCCGCGTCTGAGGCCGGTTTTCCTCCCATCCGTAGGGAGGCTGGGTTTGTTCCCCGACTTTCAGGGAATGCATCTCATTCCCTGACTTTTATCCCATCTAGCTCTAACTGCCCAGATAATTAAGGCTGACACTCCCAGCTTTGTTGTTCAGACCTGATTCACAGGGCAAACAGTTTTTCTTGGGAGACGCTTCTCCATAAAATTAACGGGAGGTTCGGAGGGGAAAAGTGGGATTGTTATTTCCCTTGAAAATGTTGGCCCCATCCACACGTTTGTCTCAGCAAAAGTGGGGAGAAGGTGGATTCCCACTTAAACTCGGGATGTTGGATCAGTCCAAAACCAGCAAAAATAGAGAAATAGATTTTAAAACCAATCCCATCCCCCAAATCAACCCAATATCAGTATTGACAATATCAATCCATGGATTTACAGTTTTACGCTGGGAATATTTTCCTTCCTGAGCGTTCCCAACAAGTTGTGTTGGGCTTGGGAAGGAACAGGCAACGCGAATTTCCAACCCCAAACTCCATCGGATTCCTGGTGGTGGAGGAAGGAGAAAACCAGGCTCAGCCCCAACAGAAAAATCCCTGGAATTTTTGATAATAACGACGACGATCGCGACATTCCTCGATCCAATACCATGAGATAAAAATCATGGAGCAAGGAGGGATTCAGCTCCTTCAAAGCCATAAATCCTTCACATCCCAAAAATAACCCTTTTCCTATGGTTGCATTCAAATTTGGGAAGTGTTTGGTGTAAATATTCCCACCCACTTCGACCTCAGCATCGCTCCTGCAGGACATGGAATCTCCAACCTCAGGATGAAGCCAAGATCCCAAATCCAAAGTGTTCAAACTCCTTCCCATCCCTCTGATTCCATGCAAAGTATTTTCGGAATCGTCGCTATAAACAACAGAGTTTGGATCGTGGAATCACGGAATGGTTTGGGTTGGAAGGGACCTGAAATTTCATCTCATTCCAAGCCTCTGGAATGACGTTTCCAAGATCAACGCGCTGCCATGAGACTGGGAGAATCCCTAAAAGCAGGAATGCAACAAAGTCCATTCCAAGGAAAGGCTCCTTAAATCCTTAATCAGTTAATGCTGAGCAAAGAAAAGGGGGAAGTGAAAGGAAGTAAATTCAAGAGTTTTTTTAGGAATAAAAACTAAAGTTCTCAATTCCAAGGAGGAATTGCAGCTTTAGAGGAGAGGGAAGAAGAGTGAGGGGACGGAAAACAGAAAGCAAAGTTTTTCCATCGCTGTTTGTTTCCCTGTCCTGGGGCTTTTAGTCTCGGATCAAATTCTTCAGGGCAGCGACCGAACCCTCGTGTGGGTGTTCAAAACCCTTTGCCAGGTTTAAGCTCCAAGTCCAATTAGAACTGGAATGATAATCCAGGATTGGAAAACGCGAAATACAAAAGGACAAAGGTCCCAAAGCCACCGAAACGCTTTGGAGAGGGTGGTGACTGTCCTCAAATCATCAGATCCCAGGACGGTTTAGGTTGGAAGGGATCTTAAGGATCACGGAATTCCACCCCCTGCCATGGGCAGGGACACCCTCCACCATCCCAAAGTACTCCAAGCCCTGTCCAACCTGGCCTTGGGCAGCCTCAGCTCCCCTGGGAACGCCATTCCAGCACCTCACCACCCTCCCAGGGAAGAATTCCTTCCCAAAATCCCACCTAAGCCTGACCTCTGGCATATTTGTCACCCAGGAGGTGTGGACACATCCAGCCTTTTATGGATTCAGCACCAACCACATCCCCAAAGAAGCTCCTTCCCAACAGGGGGAAGGACGAAAGCCATAATCCCACCTTCTCCCAAACAACGAGTTGGCCCTGTGGTTCTGTGGTTCCTTTTCTTCTCCAAAATTATTAAACAGGGAATTCACTCAATCCACTTTTTTTTTGCCTCTCCACAAACTCAACTCAAAACCCTCCTCAGCTCAAGGTGACCATAAACACATCCCAAATTGTGGGAGAGGCCCAGGGAAGGGACAATTCCAGCTCCTCCCAAACAAGTCGACCTTTCCCCTCCTCTCCTCCACAATTATTAAACTGGGAATTCACTCAATCCACTTTTTTTTTGCCTCTCCACAAACTCAACTCAAAACCCTCCTCAGCTCAAGGTGACCATAAACACATCCCAAATTGTGGGAGAGGCCCAGGGAAGGGACAATTCCAGCTCATCCCAAACAAGTCGACCTCCCCCCTCCTCTCCTCCGCTATTATTAAACTGGGAATTCACTCAATCCACAATTTGCTTTGCCCCTCCACAAACTCAAGCCCCTCCTCAGCTCAAGCCGACCACAAACCCACATCCCAAATTATGTTGTCTCCCCCTCCTCCTCCTCCTCCTCCTCCTTCCCTGCCACCTGCTCAACTCTATTCCCGGGGGTAATTGGATGGGGCATTCAAGCCCGGAGCCGCTGTTGTTCTTGGGGAAGCGCTCCGGCATTAACCACCTCCTCAAAGAGCCTCTGCCAAGAGCTCGCCTCTCTATTATTCCTCGCCGGCTGAGGGGGTTTTGTGTAGATAATCATGTTATTTAGACACGATGTTGGTTTTAATTCCCTTCATTACAGGCTCCCAGGGTTGTAATTTTTTCCCTCTCCGCGTGATGTTATTCCCGCTGGCACTTTTCGCTCAAATCAAAACACTCCAGGCTTTTATTACAAACAATTCCCTCGACGTCGCCGCCGTTATCAGCCCGGCGCACGCGTTCCTTCCTCCCGCCCCCCCCTCCCCGGCCCCCGCGATCCGGAGGTCATTCCTAATGACTAATCGATCTCATTAGCTTTCCTAATTAAAAACTTTACTGCCGCGCCGGGGGGAAGACAAAGTGCGGGGAAAAGTGCTGGCATCATATTCGGAGGGATATGAGCAGCGTTTATCAGCTGCTGAGCTCGGGGCTTTCTCCGCGGCCGTGAATCCTGAAATGTTCCCAAGGAAAAAAAAAACAAAAAACAAACCAACAACCGACAAGGCCGTGAATCCTGAAACGTTCCCACAAGGAAATTAAAAAAAAAAAAACCTCAACCAACAATCGCGGCGCGCGAACTCCGGGCGTTGGGTGTTGGGGAGGTTGGAAAAGGCTTCGGAAGCCAAGTGTTCATGGAAGAACTCGTGTGTGTTTCCCAAGTGCTGCGTCCACACGGATTTTTAATCCCTTCAGGGATGAGGATTCCAACACTTCCAATACTTGAGTATCCCATTATGGTGGAATTTTTAATTAATATCCAATGGAAACTTCCCCTGGGGCAACTTTGTTTCCCAAACTATGTCCCCAAGTGCTGTATCCACATGGATTTTAAATCCCTTCAGGGATGAGGATTCCAGCATTTCCTGAGCATCACTGGATTCAGGAATTCTTTCCTAATATCCAATTAAAAGCTCCCCTGGTGCAACCTGGGGCTGTTTCCCAAACCACGTCCCCNCCAAGTGTTCATGGAAGAACTCGTGTGTGTTTCCCAAGTGCTGCGTCCACACGGATTTTTAATCCCTTCAGGGATGAGGATTCCAACACTTCCAATACCTGAGCATCCCATTATGGTGGAATTTTTAATTAATATCCAATGGAAACTTCCCCTGGGGCAACTTTGTTTCCCAAACTATGTCCCCAAGTGCTGTATCCACATGGATTTTAAATCCCTTCAGGGATGAGGATTCCAACACTTCCAATACCTGAGCATCGCTGGATTCAGGAATTCTTTCCTAATATCCGATTAAAAGCTCCCCTGGTGCAACCTGGGGCTGTTTCCCAAACCACGTCCCCAAGTGTCGCGTCCACACGGATTTTTAATCCCTCCAAGGATTTAGATTCCAGCATTTCCAATACCTGAGCATCACTGGATTCAGGAATTCTTTCCTAATATCCAAGGGAAACCTTCCTTGGTGCAACTTGGGGCTGTTTCCCAAACCATGTCCCCAAGTGCTGTATCCACATGGATTTTAAATCCCTTCAGGGATGGGAATTCCAGCACTTCCACTTGAGCATCCACTGATCCAATGGAAAACTCCCCTTCATTCAGGAATTTTTTCCTAATGTCCAATGGAAACTTCCCCTGGGGCAACTTGGGGCTGTTTCCCAAATCATGTTCCCAAGTGCCGCATCCACGTGGATTTTCCACCCCTTCAGGGATGGGAATCCACACGGATTTTAAATCCCTTCAGGGATGGGAATCCACATGGATTTTCCCTGCCTTCGGGGATGGGAATCCACCAGGATTTTAAACCCCTTCAGGGATGGGGATTCCAACACTTCCAATACCTGAGCACTCCTCAGGAAGGAATTTTTTCCTCATATCCAACAGAAATCTCCCCAGGCGCAACCCGAGGCCGTTCCCTCACCGACGGGATGCTCGGGTATCGCGAGTATTGGAATCCAGAGAAACTTCAGGAATGCCGATTCCCAAATTTAAGAAATTCTGCTGGTTTTGGAAAGGGACACGGGAGAGAAAAGATTCCGGGATGGGCACAGGAATGGGAAAAAAACCAACATGGATGTCATTTGGTCTCTCATTCCAATCCTTGGCCAACACAATCCACGTGAATCCATTGGGTGTGGATTCCAAGCTCTTCCAGCACCGCCGTTATTCCCGACCGGAGCCGAGCCGGGAAGCAGCGAGTGACAGGTACATCGATATTCCAGCACTTGGAAGCGAGATGGAAACAGGAATTCATGGAAATTGGGAAGCAGAAGCTGATTTGATTTGATTTGATTTGATTTGATGGGAGGATCATCCCCGAATCCAGGGAAAACCTCGGGAATGCCGAGCGATCCAGCAGGACCAACCCAAGGGGCCATGAGTCCCATCGAGGAAAAAACTCAAAGCAGAGGCCAAAAAACTTCCAAAAACTTCCCAAAATGCACTTTTAATCCAGGAGTTAAGCATGGAGATGATCCCTACGGATCGTGGAACGCCGGTTTCCCGCTTCTCTGCTCCCGGGGAACAAGGGACAGGACAACAGGAAATGGCCTTTAATTTTCCAAGGGAGGTTGACATCGGATATCAGGGAAAAAATTCCTCCATGGAAAGAGTGCGCAGGCACTGGGCACTGCCCAGGGCAGTGGTGGAATCCACATTCCTGGAGGGATTTCAAATCCATGCGGACGTGGCACTTGGGGACATGGCCAGTGGTGGCCTTGCCAGGTTGGACTCCAGGTTTTCAGGGACCTTTCCCAACCTAAACCATCCCAATCTTTCCATATCCTTTTCCAAAGGGATCCGGATCATCGCATTTCCCAGGAGGTGACTGGGAAAGCCACAGGGAATTTTGGGAAGAGCTGCAGCTTTGCCTGATCCTACAATTCCAACCCCAATATCCAAACTGGGACGGAAACGCCGGCAAATATCCTGGAGAAATTTTCCTGGAATAATATCCCAATATTCCTCCTCCAATCCCAAAAAACCAGAGGGAGGCTGAAGCCTTTTTTTGGGGCGGACAGGGGGNGGACAGGGGGGCACATCACCTGCTTCCCAAAAAACCCCCACCCACTTCCATCACATTCCCACT
>WEKX01015603.1:1601-11833 GCA_013390025.1 Pitta sordida | reverse complement strand
TCCATATCGTCAATAAAGATGTTGAACAGTGCTGGGCCTAACACTGATCCCTGTGGGACTCCACTAGTGACTGGCTGCCAACTGGATGTGGCAGCATTCACCAACACTCTCTGAGCTCGTCCATCCAACCAGTTCCTAACCCAACATAAAATTCTTTTATCCAGACCATGCTCTAAGAGTTTCTCCTGAAGCTTATTATGGAAACCGTGCCAAAGGTTTGCTAAGGTCTGAGTACACAACATTCATTATGAAAGAAAACATTAAAAAGTAGGCAAGTTTCTTCAATGAATATTTGCACTTTCTGTACACGTATTAATAAGGGCAAAATCTGAATTATAAGTTATTATTTCCACAAGAAATAACTTCATGAACTTAAAGTCCAGTCAAAGTTTTAACTACATAGTGCAGAGTAAAAAAATCTATTATGTGACTAGTTTGCTACTATTGATTTGGAGTTGAGATATAGTCTTGCTAACTTTATTACACCTCTTCTGTATGTTATTTATGGCAATGTCTGCTTTCTGCTTCTATGAGTCCCATTCTATTACCCAAATCCATTCTGGCTTCAAAGGCTAAAATAGGCTTTTAATTATGAATTGAGGGTCCTGTGGGCCTCTCCTGGCTTGGAGTGGCCTGTGCGACTGTGAGGGATCTAGGTTTATGTTCACCACTCTGGGGTGTGCATTTGGTCTCTGTACAGGCGTTAGATGGTGAGTTGGACTAGATGATCCTTGTGGGTCCCTTCCAACTCATAGGATTCTGTGATTCTGTGATTCTGTGAGACTACCTTTTTTTTTTTTTTTCTGGAGGAGAACTTAGTCTTGTTGTATCAATCTGTAAGAAAGACAAAAATAGTTGCCAAATAGACAGAAAGGGAAGCTTACAGCTGAAAAACAAAGCAGGATGGATAATACATGGGAATCCTGTTGCAAGAAATACTAACCAGTGTGGCCCACGTATATGGGAACTCTACTCCCCCTGTACTTCTGTGAGACTTACACGTGAGATTTACCCATGATTTTAAGTATCTCAAATGATGAAGGTTTCTCAAAATGGAGCCTAAATAGCTAATAAAAGCACACTACTCAGAGTCCATCAAAAGTTGTCTAGGTTTTGAAATTCATAGTTCTCATAGAAATAAGAACAAATAAAAAAATCATTTCATACCACATTCCACATTATAATCTTTCCATCAGTTTATATCTTATTAATATTCTGCAAATATTAAACATCTCTCTTTTCCTGCCTCACAGGTGTCACAGGTCCTGTCTGTGCAAATAAATAAAACAAGGTCATGTTTGAGACAGTACCATAATTATGATCTTGAATTGTATAATGTTTACAGTCTGTTATGTCTGCACACTCAGTTGTTGGCTTGGTCCTTTACAGGTCCGGCCAGTTTCAGGTGGCACTCTGCCATGCGCTGCCCAAACAGAGATTGGCACAAATAGCATATGAGAATTATGTGCCACACGAGCAGTTTTGATGCTACCCACTTCTTTCTGGGGAAAAGAGAATAAAGGTATGTGAATGTGAGCTAGACTATGTAATTTTGACCTCAGAGACAGTGAAAAATCTTGACATCCCATACTCAGCCCCATGAAACAATCATCTCTGTCTTTACAGATAAGAGTTCTGTTGGCTCCTCAGATGCTAAGAAAGTAATTCTTTCAAGTTTCCTATTGATTTGTGAAACTATAATAATCTACGGTTTCATGGATCTTTTGCATCCAGCTTAAGAAGATCCAACCTTAATGCCATGTCCTACCATTTTTAATACAACTTGGCAGCTACAGGTTACAGACACATAAATTGAAAATAAAATATAACCATAGTAACAGTAATACTATCACTTTAATCACAGAGTCACAGAATCAGTAAGGTTGGAAAAGACCATAAAGATCCACTTTAGTACAGTGGTAAGTGTCCCCACCTGGCGTGTGGGAGAACTGGGTTCGATTCCTGNTGGACACAGTATTCAATATATGTCCTAACCAGTGCTGAGCACAGAGAGAGAATAACTTCCCTGGTCCCACTGGCAACGCTATTCCTGATGCAGGCCAGGATGCCATTGGCTTTTCTGGCTGCCTGGACACACTGCTGGCTCATGTTAAGTTTTCTATCAACCAGTACTCCCAGATCCCTTTTCACCTGGTCATTCTCCAGCCACTCCGATCATCTGGGAAAAAATTAGTTTTTCAGAGGATGTTTATAAAGCTGTGGAGATTAGAAAAGATACATGGATCAAGCTGCACTTCTCTAATATGTAAAGTGAGTGTACTATTTTAGAAGGAGTCCTGCATGAAAAGGAAGAAATATAAGTGAGAAAATTAATTTCATTTTTGAATAGAGCAGTGACACTTCTGTCAAAAGGCAAGGATACGTATTTATATTAATGATGCTTTAAAGTATTATACTTCAATGTAACTTTTTCCATTGTGATAAATTCCTGTTTGCCAATTAAGAAAGAAACACTGCCAAAAAGCACAGTGTTTCTTTCTTCATTTGATGTGAAGATGATATGAGAAGTTACCAGATTTTGCAAAAGAAAGGGGGAATTCCATTTGATTAAATCTTTAAGTTTAGAAAGCAAGTTCTTTTCTGGGGAGTGAGGGAAAGAGAAGGTGTACTGAGAAAAGGCAATACAGAATATAGGGCTCACGGCCTGGTGCTTATGGCTGTCATCTACTTGTGAATGACTGAGGTCTAGCCCCCATTATATAGGAAAAAAAGAGAAAGTTTCAATGGATGAGCATATGTTGAAGAAGTCCCAGAGTGTACCAACTCTTTTATCTGTTGTTCCCACATAGAAATTGATTCTCCTGCTGTTCCCTAAGAAGTAAAATGTCAAATTGTTGAGCAAGATAAGAGTGATGGTACTTTACATCTGTGGAATGAAGACACAAGACAAAATTATTAATACAACTCTTTCCTATATTCAGCCCCATATGGTTGTTTGAGGGGTAGTATCAAGGGCTCTGCTGCTTCTAGTCACTTAAAAATATATTTGAATAATAAGTATTTAAATATTATTACATTAGTCAGCAGAGAGATTAAGTACTGCGAATTTAGTCAAGTCTGAAACTGTGGGTAATTTCAAAACATAGAAATCCCAAAGCATATCGTATTAGGTTTTTATATAACAGGTTAAAAAGGAGAAGGTCATTAATCTTCTTGTTGAAAAAGGCCTCTGCAGCCTCATGAAGTCCCTTCTCCCATTGTGAAAGACAGCAAGCCTCTCCTGTGTCGATGAAATGGAATAATTTCTCCAAAGTTCACTCTACATTCACGGGTTATACAGCACAGTATTTCCATTGCTTGGCTTACTCAGCTGCAGGCTGAGTTAGCACTGACAGAGCCAGCTGTTTGCTACATCTGGTGATTGCATCTGGTGATTACTATGAGATTAATATGAGATTCAGGGCCATTTCAAACATATCAGGACACTTTGTCATCCAGTCTACAAACTCAGGTAAACAATTTACTTCTAATATCCCAAAGGGTGCAGAATTTCAGAGCTAGTAGACACAGCCTCCATGTAGTTAACATGACAATAATACCACACTCCTCTCACTTGCATGTAATTTACTATTATCATTACTTCTACAAGTTTAAATGCAATATTTCTTAAACACCTTGGAAAACAAGAATCTTGAAACAGCCTGTTCAGTAGATTACATTATGGCAGCAAGAACACAGCATTGCACCATGCGATCTGGTTGCCCGATAACTGCAGTCATTCAATTGCATTCTATCACTGCTAATACATCAGAATTAGCTCACACATTATACTGCAGAAGGTCTTGCAGTCCCCATTTTCATCCCTATTCTCACACCATGTAATATATAATAATTATCTTTCAACTTCAATGATTTTTTAAATGTAAAAAAATCATTGCATCAGTCACCTTGTTAAGTACCATGACCCTACAAGAAACAGTAGGGAGTTTTTTCCAGTTATGAAAACAAATCTTTCATAGTCAATTTATGGTTGTATGGAGTGACACTGTTATTGCTTCATGGTCTATGTTGTTGCTTTCGCCCACATCCAGTGAGTTTCTGAGTCTTTTTGAGCTTTCTATAGTAAAATAAAAGATGACAAGCTATTCTAGTGAGATATACTCATGCTATAGTGTGCATCCATCTTAGTAGCCCTTGACTACAACTGTTTAAATTTGAATTCTATTTCACTGAACACTGGTAACCAGATTTGTGTGTAGCTTTATTATGTGTTTTCCAGTGCCCCTTATTACTACTTCCTCTGCTAACACTGAAGTGCTTCTGAAATGTATTAGTGGCTTCCTTGCCCTCTTCATTTTTGACTATAGGAGAAACAGGATCAGGTTCTAATTGCACTATTTATATTACTTATAATCACTGGGATGTTCAGTTCTATTTAATACCTATATAGTATGCCAGTTCTGTTTTGCTTGGACAATACTGTATTTTGTCAGCACTTTTATAAGCATACTGTTGATTTTGTGTCAGAACCATTAATAAACCTATAAAACAAGATAGCTCACAAGACCAGTACTAGAGGAAATATATTAATAAGTGTTTTTCAATTCCATTTGGCATTTTCATAAACAAGTAAAAATTAGTATATAAAGAACTTTCAAGAATCATACCTTTGACCCAAAATATTTATGAATTTACTAGTTACGTACCCGATAAACTTTTAAAACACCTGACTTGAATTTAAATGGATTTAAATTAATTTAAATTCATCTTCCAGCTCCTTTTATAGGTTCGGATATCAGTAACATTATTTTCAGTAAAAATCCTTGTCAGCAAAGATGAAAAGTCTATTATCTTTCTGCTTTGATTCTTTCATGGGCAATTTTTTTAGCATACTTTCTTGTGTTACTTTTGTACACTTCTGCTTTTACCTGTATTAATCATTTTCAGTTTCCTACCCCTTTCTTGTATCTCTTCATCATTTGATCACATTCTCTAATTCTGGTTAGTTTCGTCAATTTTCTTCAAATCCATTTGACTCGAGGAAGAAAAGCAGAAAACTTAAATATTTTCTTCAAATGATAAGCACCAAAGAAGATACATTAACGTGCACCATGAATAGTTCTCTTAATTTCCCTGTATTTTAATAGCTTTTAAAAATGTGCCATAGAACTTTGTAACTAAATCTCTAGTAGTTTAACTCTGTTTCACTGATGGATGTCAAGGCTAAAGAGAAGTATGTGATAAAGAAAAAATTTGTATGTTAAGTTATGTGCTTCTACACACACGCACACACATGCATGTGCGCACACATATGGCTGTTCTAAAGGTTTTATTCCAATTTCTCATTCATGGAAACTTTCTGTGATTGAGAACAGAGGCTGACAGTTTTGTGAAGATAATAGGTAAAGATCTTTCGGTACATTTAAATTCAGTTGTTTTACAGTTACTTTTGTGGCTTATCAAGCCTCTTGATATCGGTGCCTTAAACTGTGCTAAATGCATTTAAGCTGAGATTGCAAGGTCATGCTGGTTTCTGGAGATGATGTGCATTTAATTTCATTTGTAGCTCTAACAAGCCCTTAATTTTTTTTTACTCACGGAAAAAAATTCTAGCCTGAACTGTTACAATGCTGTGACCCATGAGTTCACATATTTTTCTCTCTTTAGTATTTGTCTTCCTTTTTAGTGTCATGCCTTGGTCAGGTGGATTTGATGTACATCAGAAGGAGATTGCATTCCTCTATCATTTTCTTATGATCTTTTGTACTTACATGCAAAACACTTGCTTTTAAAATTCAGTATAAATATACTAGAAGAATAATTTTCAGTTAAAAAATTAAGTCAATAATAATTCTAAAGCTAAAAGTTTAGGACAGAAAATATAGAACGTTTAACCTGAGAAAGAGATACAAACAGTGAACTATGCCCCATGATATTCCCATTCAGCAAAAAACATCTGTCATGTCAGTTTCTCCTGGGCACAAATCTTTCCATTTTGTGTTATACCTTCTCTAGCTTGAATATGAAGTGCATTAACTAACAATTAGCAGATTATTTTCGTATTAAAATGCCACAATTTTTCTGATTTGCTTTTGCTAAATGCACAAAAGCTTTCTTATTGTATGATTGTACTGTATCATATACACCTGGATCATATACATTAAATATATAATTATACATCTTCCATTACACTGCATTAGTTTGATTGGCTTAAATGAATAGCTTAGATTGTTACTGCATCAAAGGTTTAATTGGAAACTAAACTTCAGAAGAATCCTTCATTTAAAAATATAATAAGGCAAATTTACTTTTGGCCAAAACAAAGAAGTATACCCACGCAACAGTGCTGCAGCAAATTGTGCTGTAAATCTAAAAATATTTAGTAAGAAAAGACTATTCTTTGAGCTCTAGCATATCCTTTCTACCGTCCAAAAATTAGTTAGGAGTGAAAAATAAGTCTTTCCTTTCCTTGTTTCTCCCACAGGGCACTGTCTAAAGAAAATGGTTAAATCTCCAGCAACCAAATATATCTTTTCCTATGGGTGAAATGTTTTATTTTGGGTAGTCAGGCCTGAAGAAATGGCAATTAAGGAGGACTTTGAGTTATACTGTGCATTAGTTCTAAAGCAAAATGAAGCAATTTTTTTCCCTTAGGATCAGCTTTAAGAGAGGAGCACCAGTAACAATAAAACTTTTTTTTTTCGCATAGGAGTGACAGTAGTCCTTAATCATCCCTTTCCATGTGACCTTTACTCTTTTGCCAGTGTTCATGTTTAGAAACCATAATGTGTAGAGATACAGGAAAATTTAACTGACAGCCAGGAGTTGATTTTTTTTTCTCTATATCCTGAATTGTTAACTTTAAACACAAACTAAGTTATATCTGTGTGATTCTGATTAGTTTGTGAAGAAATACCTAATTATGCAATACAGACACAGACAAAATTCAGGTTTCTAAGAAAAAAAAAAAGCTGTGGAAGACTGACTCTAACTTTATTGTCCCTTATGTAGGCAAAAGGGCAAACAACAATTTTATATTCTGAAGAATTAAACTTCCATCTCACTGAGAGAGTTGGAAGAAAAGAAATGTGAAGTTTGTGCTTCCATATATGGAAACAGTGTGAACAAATGAAAGAATAGAAATAAAATTCTTAAATAAAATATATCTTCATTATGACTTTCGTGCTGTATCCAGATATCTTGGTCTTTTTTCCCCTGAAAAGTCTAGGATGACCTTCAATTAAAAGGACAGTGAAAGTAGTGATTTTAGGAGCATATTTTCAGTTATATAGGCAGCATTTTCATGGATAAAGAAACATGGAGCAGCCACATTTATAGTTTCCATTTCTTAATGACAAATATTTTAAATCACATGTCAAATATGCAAGACTTCCAATAGCTGTCCAATACAGCGTTCCCTCCTTCCCTGAATACATTAAAAGATTCTCATCCAACATATAATTAACATTTTCTATTTTCCCTCTTGTGTAGATTGATGCAAACTGTGAGAATTTTAGTGGCTTGAATTAATAAGAATGGAATATTTACTGCATTATCATTGAAGATCATGGTGATTCTTAGCTCCCAGATATCTTGAACCTGCTAAGTTATATGTCTAGTCCTCATTCTCATTGAAGTACTGTTTATGTTCAAAAAACACTCCTGCATTTTCTCATACACTTTAACAATTCTTAAATATTATTTTAAACCAGAAGATGCAAAAACTTGTGACTGTGAAAAACACAATAAAGACATATAGCAATAGTACATTTATAGGTTAACAAAAAGTAAAATGTTTTTATTAATCTTTCCACATTTTCAGCTTAATTTTTAAAAATTGAATATAAGTTAACATAGAACTATATTTTGATGATGGTGAAAAACTATAAAATTTTGACCTTAGATATGTTTAAAGAATTCATGTTTTCCTTTAACACATCTATAACACTAAGCCTTATTTATAGTCAGTGTTTGTTGGGAAGCAGGATTCCAGAATCAAGAGATGACTCAATATGAGTTAAACATCTTGTTCCGTTTATTAGGATTCAAGCAGATAATATACAGCATTTCTCAGCTGTCCACGTGCCCAGTCGTAACAGCTGGTTGGTTTATCACTTATCACTACTGTTCACATGTACTTAATTGGTATTTCATTGGTTAAGTGCAATAGGCCGTGCATAAGCCATGCTTTTGCTAACTCACGCTAGTGTTAGCAATTTTCCTGCCTTGCGGTTGCTAGCATGCACCTGGTGTTTATACTCTGTCCAGCCAACTTTCTGCTATCTCTGTTGTTCAAGGACATGTTATGGACTATCTGAAAGCTTCAAGCCTGTGTTGTGCAGCTTCTTAAAGGGCGCATGCCCTTTAGATTCTAACCATCCCTCTACAAGTATTTTCTAAGTTAATGCTGTTGGTTATCTATTACATGGTACAAGGTTTGAATGATGAGCTAAAGCAAAGTCTGTATTGTGAAACACAAGGGAATTTGTAAGACCCCAAGTCCTGAGCTGTGTGCTCCCCAGGTACTCTACTTTTAAAAAGTAATCAATGCTTGGAAAGTTCATCAACCCAACATTTGCAAGGTCTTTGAATCATTGTTATCTTAAAATTGCAGAAAGAAAGAACACTGCACAAATTTTCTCAGGAGACTCTTTTAATTTAGTGAGAAAATAAGGGCTTTGGCAAAAGTTTAAAAGGGATAACATACAAACAAGGCAGAGCATTCCACAGAGCACAGACAACTCGTCAGCTTTAAGTTACTCAAAGTACTAAGAAAAGAGTAAAGAAAGACAGAGATTAAGAGAAGAAACAGACTTGAAGAGAGAGAAAAAAGATTAAGAAGAGGGGAGAATAAGGGAAAAATAGATTATTAAATAGCTACCACCAAAGAGTCTTGTGCAAGTTTAGCTTGATACGGTAGTAGTAGGTCCCCAAAGACAGGCAGGGGAGACCATGTGCTGCTATTTTTATGTGCTTTGGACCACAAGGCCACCCCTCCCAGGGGAAGTTCTGGCTTACTGACCACTCCTGTGGCTCCAGGCCAGAGTGAGGGGTGTTGTAGCCAATCTGAGGCTGGATTAAGTGTTCCAGGGGGCATGGTATGGGCATGCTCCCAGCCTTCCCCATAAGGCTGTTGGGGCCTGCCAAGTGGGGTCCAGCCTGACCCTTCCCCCAGCCTGTGCACATGAGTTGGTTCTGATATTCCTCTGGTTCTAATAATCCTCTGTAAAATTCAAATCCAGTGGTTTACAGAGCAGAAACAAATCATTGCCTTTTGATGGAAGGATATGCAGAGATATCTAGTATTTCTAAAAGAAGAAGTTCCAGATATTACTTACTGACAACAGCAAACTGTATCTTCTTGTAAATTGATAAAAATAGAGTGAACACCTTCATACCTTGAGAATATTTTGGTAAAACACCCAAACTTCCTTAAAGTTAGATTAAAAACAATAAAATTTCTGTTAAAATTAAAGAAAAAAAAATAGAATAGATTTATTTGACTGTCCAGAAGACTATCACTAAAAGTGAATTGTGAAAATGTATTGTTCAGTTTGGCAGCAAAACGAGAAGAAAAATAACTTCAAAGTAAAAAAGTCCAAAAAACCAACCAACCAACCAACCAAACAAACAAACAACCAACCTCAAGAAATGCCTCCCCTCAAAAAAAACCCACCAAAAGAACCCACCAAACCCAAAATCCCAAACCCCACAACCAAAGGAAAAAAGTATTTTTTCCTTACCAGAATGAAGATTAAAAAAATTAAATCATACTGTTATTGAATATATTTTCTGTCCATCTCAAAGCTCAGCAGCTTGAGACATTTAAAAGAAAGAGCTATATGTTGGGGATGGAGTGCTTAGAGTGAAGTGGAGAGAGACTTAGGTGTACTGATCGACAGCAAACTCAACATGAGCCAGCAATGTGCCCAGGCAGCCAAGAGGGCCAATGGCATCCTGGCCCACATGAAGAGTGGTGTGGCCAGCAGGGCAAAGGAAGTTATCTTTCCCCTGTACTTGGCACTGGTTAGGCCGCATCTTGAGTATTGTGTCCAGTCCTGGGCCCCTCAATTTAAGAAAGATGTTGAGGTACTGTAAGGCATTCAGAGAAGGGTAACAAGGGTGATGAAGGGGCTGGAAGATAAACCCTATGAGGAGCAGCTTAGGGAGCTGGGTCTTGATATTCTTCCTTATTCTAAATTTTTTTCTTAGAGAATTAACATGGCACTATTTACTCCACACAAATTATTTTATTTCCCCTCCCTCCCCCC
>WEKX01015602.1:96849-112261 GCA_013390025.1 Pitta sordida | reverse complement strand
GAGTGATCGCTCATTGGAATGGTCTGCCCAGGGAGGTGGTGGAGTTGCCATCCCTGGAGGTGTTTAAGAGAAGACTTGATGATGAGCTCACTGAGATGGTGTAGTTGGTGGGAGGCTTCTGAGTTGGACTAGATGATCCTTGTTGTCCCTTCCAACTCAGAACAACCTGTGAACCTGTAAATACATTCTTCCCCTGTACTCATCACTGGTTAGACCGCACCTCTAGAACCATGTCCTGTTCTAGGCTCCTCAATTTAGGAAGGATGTTGTGGTGCTTGTGTGTGTCCAAAGAAGCGCAACAGGGATGGTGAAGGGACTGGAGCATAATTCCTGCGAGGACAGGCTAAGGGAGCTAAGGTTGTTTAGCCTGGAGATGAGGAGGCTCAGGGGAAACCTTGTCGCTCTCTACAACTACCTGAAAGGAGGTTGTAGCCAGCTGGAGGTCAGCCTCTTCTCCCAGGTAACCAGTGACAGAATGAGAGGACAGTCTCAAGCTGCACCAGGGGAGATTTAGGTTAGACATTATGAAAAAATTCTTCTGTGAAGAAATTCTTCACAGAAAGTTTGGTTTAGCATTGGAATGGGCTGCCCAGGGAGTCACCATCCCTGGAGGTATTTAAGAGACTGGATTGGTTTAGCATTGGAATGGGCTGCCCAGGGAGTCACCATCCCTGGAGGTATTTAAGAGACTGGATTGGTTTAGCATTGGAATGGGCTGCCCAGGGAGTCACCATCCCTGGAGGTATTTAAGAGACTGGATGTAACACTTAGTACCATAGTCTAGTAGACAAGGTATAGGTGATAGGACTTGATCTCAGAGGTCTTTTTCAACTTAGTTGATTCTGTGATTCTGCCATTTAAAAGATGTATTCAACAGTGAGTTCAATACAGTTGCCACGGATTCTGTTATAGATTTTTATTTAAGACCTTGAGAGTTACTTTTTGCTTCTTAAATTTTGTAGCACATATTAAAGTGTGTCTGGCAGAAGCTTGTATCCTTTGTAATTATACCCTCTTAATATTTTCCATGTTGCTTTCCTCCCTCTATCATGTTCCTTTTAGAATATCTTCTGGATCTCCTCTTCTTAGAAGAAAAAGTTCCATTGCATTTCTGAAGTTGTCTTTTCCATTCTCTACTCTTGGTAAGATGTTGTTGGCTGATTTGCTGTCAGTAATGCTTTCTTTTTCTTCTCATTCATTGCCATGGGGAAAGCGGATACTTTCTTGTGAATGAGTGATGAAAAAAGGGAAAAGAGGAAAAGGAGCTGATAAAGGTAGCATGGACTGTGAGCAACGATCGGCAGGTAGTGGATGTTGCTCCAAGGGATTTCTACAATTGATTAAGGAACTGAATTCTCTGCAGGGCAATTTTCCTTTAAAACCTGCAGCCTCTCTGGAAACATTGGTTTGCCTCCAGTACATAGCTTTTTGCATTAATGTTTTTAAAATATACTCTTTCCTGAAACTTCTTGTATTCATTAAAATTTTCGGTTTGAATTGTCTGAACACTGCTTTATTTGCAGCTTAATACTCCCTCACACTCTGCTTAAATGTCATTTAGAAGTACCAGGAGAGTAAATTTTTCTCATTGGTTAACTGTGTTCTTTTGAGTGGGAACTGTTAATGTGCCTCAGATACAGTATTTGTTTTTGTATAAATACAAAGTCTTATTTTAGTGTTACCAGCTCTGGTAATTTATCCTGAAGACAGAACAGTGTGTATGCAAATTGACTTAGTCATGCTACAGATTACTTCTGCCATCGTCTTTTACAAGTGGCTGATAAAAAGCCATCTGGCTCACAAACCCTGTCTGTTCTATTTTGTTAAATCTTTAAATACTTGCCTTTCTTTACTCTTATTTGTCTTTTGGACATTCACGTAGTTATTGACAAAGCAGTATTTTTTTAAAAAAAGTACTGTTCTCTTCTCACCTTGTACAACAGAACGTTAAACTATTGGATATTTGGCCAAAACCGGTGAGCCAAGCAAACAATAATTCCAGCAGTCAGATGATTTCAGTCAAGTTGGTGTGTTTGTATATGAAGCAAACCATTTGTGTGGTTGTTTAATATTCATTCAGCCTCAGTCCTGCATATATTACTCCCTGTGTATACATAGTGCAGAATAGTTATCTATGCTATTTTTAATTTTTTGTATTTATAGCATCCTATATACATTTAATAATTTTATACATTTGATAACTGTTTTGCTTATAAGAATTACATTGTTTTGCAGTGTAAATTCAATTCAGTTGAACTACATTCTTGGAGTGGGAGATAAGGACTTTACTTTGCTTACAGCAAAGTAAATTGGAAAGTAATGCTGGATGTGCTTATTTTTAAATGTGATTCAGACCTAAAAAATTATAGCAAATCATGTGGCGTTCTTGTAAAAGGATAGGTTTCTGTTAAATGGAGATAAAGTGTATTCTCAGTCTTTGTGTCTGTAGGGATTAGGGCAGTAATTGCATCTAATTTCTGATGATGCTTTCTCCTCTCCGTGGCCACTGATGTATTATTTCACTAAAATGTGTGGGAAGGACTTGAAATGTCTGCAGTGGATGAATCTGAATACCTATTACTTTACATTTCATCTCTCATGTTCAGAATGAGTTTCTCTTAATTGTTTCCTTCTAAATGTAGAGGAGGGGAAACTAATTGTGTAAGCTGAAAATTTTGTTTAGAGGTGTGCACACATAGTGCAAGGGGAAGGAAATTTTCTCACAATTAATAGTTCTGTAGGAAATGTACTTTTATTTTTTAATGTCCTCTTCATGAAATACGAAATCCTAACTCCAGAGTGAACAACAGTGTAAATTGTGCCAGACTAAAATTGGAATGGGCTGAAAAGTGGTATCTACTTTTTCTCTGGCACGTCTTTTAAGTCTGCAAGAAATTTCTATGATGAAAATCTCCCTAAATGACTATATTTGAAGTGGTGCTACCAATGTCAGTATTCCTGATTGGCATTTTTCCTTGTAATGAGGTGATTTGGTGTTTGTTCCTGCATGTTCAATGAATATTCAACAATTTTGTTGCTAAGCATATTGATGATGAACTTTTTTATCACTTATAATTGGTCTTAGGCCTATCTAATCTTCCTCTCAATAGCACTTACTGTTTATCTATTAAAAGGTCCATCCTCTTACTTTTCTTCAGGGGGCAAGGTAAGCTTATCACAGATTTGTTTGTCATTTGATCTTTCACTATCTAGTTAACTCACTTTATGAATAGATATGTAGTGTTAAATTGTCAAATTAATAGATCAGAACTTGTGGGTTTGGTCAGTTACAGTTTCAGCTTTCCTGCATTTTCCTTACACTAGCAACTGTGTTAGGTTAGAGCATTGTGCTACTATCAAAAGTTGTAGTGGCAATATATCCTACCTTTCAAATGGCAAACATCCCTAATTCTTCATTATGGAAAATGTAGCATTTGTAGGAGAACTAGGGAAATGCCTGGTTTAGGCTTATATGGGAGAAAGTGCCATACTGAAACATTCATACTCATAAAAGTGAAGTTTTTAGGGAAAAACTAGGTTGAATGGGAGTTGAAAGGGTGGTGCTGGAAGGTGGCTTAATGAGTGTCTAATATTGACAAAGAATGCAGATTTGAAATCTAGACTAGTTAAATACGGGATAATAAGTTGAGTTAGCTATGGTTTATCTTTTCAGCTAGCTGCATACCAGGACAAGAAACTCCAAAAATAAATAAATAAAAGTAGATGTGTCCTTTAAAGATTATGTAGCCTTTGACTTCAGTTATTTTTCACTGTTTATTCTTTGTGGAGTTATTTGAAATATAAAGATAGTGTTTGCTACCTCAGGGTGTTCCTGAGATGCAAATGGTGAGGGCTGGAAGAATTCATTTATGGTTATACAGTCAGGTCTCGTATATTGCAGACCCATGGTCTTAATCAGGTTCCACAAAGCCCTACTTCCACGTTGAATGGCAGCTCATTAATATGCAAATTTGCCCCGCACCCTCATGTGGCCCCTCAGCGCTGTTTCGGCACTGTGTTGCTGTGTATCAGTGTTTGTGTTGGCCCATCCTGGCACCCGTGGCCACCCCATGCTGAGAAAAAACCCTTCTTAGCTCGGCCAGGGACACGGGTGTGGGGAGGTGCCCACGCCAGTGTCCTGGTTTCTCTTGGGGTGGGTAGATCTGGTTTCTCCGTACTTGGGGTAAATGAGTATCTCCTGGAGAGTCACTCAAGAAAGTCTCGGACCCCTGAGAGTGTGTAAATCTTTCATAACTGCATGGCGGTGGCTCCGGGGAGAGCAGCCCTGCCGCAGCCACTGCCACTGCTGGCGGGAGAAGTGGCTACCACTACCTCTGTTGCTACTGGGGGCGCGAAGCGTCCGTCGCTGCTGCCACCGCGGTAGCTGTGCAGGTTGATTTGCATATTCATGGCTGCCTTATTGAATATTCATGCATGCCAGGTCACGCGTGCACAGTTGTGAAAAGGGGCCTCCTTCAACACTAAAAAATCATGCCGCTAAGATGTGAAGCCGCAATATGGGGGGTGCAAGTGCAAGAGGGACGACTGTATATGCTTCCTTAGTTTCTGCAATGTTTTCTGGAAACCCAATATTGGATGTGGGATAGGTTGGCTTTTGGTCTGAGCTGGCTCTGCCTCTGTTATGTTTTTATAGTGAAGGACTTGGGATCTAATGAGGACTTCAGAATATATGAGTGCATTTAGATAATCAGGAAAAGTGATTCTCAGGAAAATCAGAAAAAGTGTCTTCTTCAGTTGGGTGGCGTGGGGGGAGGAAGTGCTTCTCAGAATTTTCCTAATAGTTTTCAAAGTAAATCTCTAGGACAGGTCTGTGGAATGTCAAATTGTATAGTCATGCTTCTTTTCTCCTTTTATATTCTTCATTATTCTATATCACCAAACTCCTTAAAATCAACCACACAAAGCAAACTGTCAAACAATTTTTTGTCTCCCTTTTTTCACTCTCTTTAAACATCCTTCACTTCAAAAGTGCAAGTATTCTTTCTGTTTACTTTAACTTTAGATGCAGAATACTTGTCAGTCTGTACAGTACTGGGTCTGTTACAGAATTGAAGCTTATTATTTCTTGACTGGTTTAGGTCTTGAAATTGGCATTTCCTCTTTACCAAAAGAATAACCTAGGGTGGTTTTTTTGGTTGATTGGTTTTGTGAGGGTTTTTTTGGTTGGTTTGTTTTTGTTATTTTTGTTGGGTTTTTTGCAGGGGGGGAGACATGTTTTTTCTATGTTTTTTCTATGTAAAATCTGCAGTTGGTCTTAAACCTGATAGCTCTTATATCTGCCAAGTCTGGAGTTTAGTTTTTATTTGGTTAGAATAGCAATGATATTTTACATAAAACAGTCGGCCCTCGAAGACCACAGTACCATGGGTCTCGTTGTCCCCTCGTGCAGCCCTTCATCAGTGTAGAGTGGCAGCTCATTAATATGCAAATTTGGCCTGGGTCGTCCTGCCCCCTCAGCTCCAGAGTGCCTCCAGGGCGTTCCCAGAAATTCCTCGCATGCTCAGGGGAATGAAGTGGGTCTCCTCTGCCCTATCCCTGCCTGGGGAATCCTCAGGAATCGTGACGAAGGAGTCCCTGAGCCCACGTCAACACTGGCAAAGCTTCTGCTGCCATCCCACTCACATTTCAATGCCGAGCACCTCCAGATTAAAAAAAAAAAGAAAAGTTCAAACCCAGGAACCCAGGAATTTTTTTTATACAGGAGATGTTTGTGTAAATACAGTGAATCCCCATTACTCACGGGCTGTTGGGTCTGGTCCACATCACGCAAGTCGTGAAATCCGCAAAGATAGTGAACCCACTATGTAGTTGAGTACGCCACGCCCGTAGCCATGCCCCCTCCCCTAATAAGGTCCAGAGGATGGTCCAGAGAGCGGGGCTTGTCTCAGTTGTCTGGCTGTGCTCCACCAATGCAGGCGAGTGCCGGGGCGGGGGGGCAAGTGGCAGGGCAAACACCGATTGGCAAGCGGTGGGGCCGGCCCTGATCGCCGATCGGTGAGCCGTGGCACTGTTCGCTGATCGGCGAGTCCTGGGTCCTGCGAGTGGCAGGGAGGGACTGGGGACGGGGCCCGCTGTGCTCGCCCTGCGAGCAGTGGCAGGGGGGGCGGCAGGGCCTTCTGTGCTCTCCGGCACGAGTGGCGGGGCCGGGGGCCGAGCCGACTGGGATTGCAGTACGTTCTGCGTACACGTCAAGTCCTGCAACTCCCTGGAAAATCAACAGCGCATATGGGATCCCACAAATTACGGACCGCGACTATGCGGAGGATCCCTGTATCTCCTCTGTGATGTGGGGGTGGGTGAGGGAGGGGAGGGAAGGGGAGAAAGGAGCTCTGAACGGGGCAGGCAGGGGCAGCAGTCAGAGCCAGAGAAGAGTCAGAGAAGGAGACCTCTCCCTCCCTCCTTCAGGCAGCCCGAGGCCGTCATGGGACCATGAGGGATCATACCAGGCTGTACTGAAACCAAGCTCGGGACCTAGCACTGGTCCTGGAGGTGGGGGGAGGGTGACAGTGCTGTGATCTTTCCCTTTGGAGCTGCCACCTAACTTTTGCGTGCAGTGCTGCAGCACACACGTTTTAAGTGGAGTTTCAAAGCCTGTACTCCACACTGGGGCTTGCACCAGCATCCCGAGGCTGGCTACACAACAGCCTGGCCCTGTTGGCAAGGCAACAGTTGCGAGGCAGCGCCGACCCCAGCCCCTGTCCTGCTTCTGCTGGCATGGTGGACTCCTGGAGCCTGTATGGGGAGAGAGGAGCTTGCTCAGCCAGCATGCTCTCAGCAACAGGGTTACTATGGGGATGCAACTCAGTAAGGAAGCAGCCAGTACAGTTTGTAGATTCAAATGTTAATCAGAGTACTTGTCTTAGTTAACAAGAAAGGTACATACAGTTTCTATACTGTAATATTTTGACTCGTTAACTGCACCAGTGGAGAAATGGAGCAGAGTGAGAACTTAAGAGGAAAAAAACCTCACAAGCCTTTGTCTCCCTGGGGTCTGGCCAGGTGGAATGGGGGCTATCTCCGCTGCACTCCCTGTCGCAGCTCTGCGGCCACCCTCCAATGCTCTGGCACTGTTTCAGCTACCCTCACTTGGACTGGGGCAGGCACTGATGGCATGTGCTTCAGCTGCCTCAGTTGGACCAGGCGGAGGGGGCCGGGCGCAGTGTGGACATGGCGCCAGTGAAACTGCTGCACTCGCCTCGCTCAGAGCACAGTGGGGCAGATGGGGCGCGGGCAGAGCAGTACACCCGTGGTCTGTGCAGCATGGCATGAGGAGTGATTTGAATATTCATGACTGTCTAATTTGAATATTCATAACTGTCAGTTCGTGCAGGTACAGTCACATAATGGACCTCCCCAGTTACAGAGTGAAGCCGCAATATGGGAAGTGCGAAGTGGAAAAGGGCTGACTGTATTTATTTCTTTTCTACTGTATATGTACATAGGAAATTGAATCCTATGGCTACTTGGATTAGTGGGTAAAGCATAAAGAACACCTGGAATTTTAAGGAAGAAGTGCAGCTTAGATCTGTGGTAGATAGTTAGTAGGTGTTTCAGTCCCTTTGGTAATAATAATTACAGCTTTTTGCCCCTCTGAAGATTAAGGTAAGGGGTTTATCTGTAACTTTTTGATTATGATTTTTAAAATTCTTTATTTTTATGTAGGCTAGTTTGTGCATAGTTAAATATCTTACTTCAGAAAGTACTTGACTGCCTTGTCACAAGATGGAAAGTATTTATTGCTTATCGTCAACACATCTTCCCTCTGACATCTCTGACATTAGTGTTTTAATTCATATGCTATGAAGAGGCAGGTATTTTATTCCGTTTTTTAGTTTCCGAATGTGTTAACCGGCAAGGTAACTTTACATGTTGATATAAGGGTACCAATATGGAATATATACATGAGAATCCCATGTTGGTTTGGGGTTTTAGGTGTCTTTTTGGGTTTTTGTGGTTTTGCTTTTAATGATTTGGAAGATGAAGAAGCCAGAGTGCTTATACCCAGAATATTTTTCAATAATTGCTTTATGTCCTGTAGATCAAGTTAACTGGTTGTTCCTTGCTTCTTTGGAGTAACTTGGAATAAGAACTCTGTTGATTGTTTTAAAAGTCATTTAGCTTCCTCTAAAATTCTTTTATGTTATATACTCTCCTTTGAAATGTTTCTTATGTAATAAAAAAAAAAATAAAGTACTGTTACTTTCCTTGATGGAGCAATTTAAAAATATAAATATTCATTATTCTTAAGGGGATTCTGTCAAAATTATTTCAGTATGCTTGACTGAGATCTCAGTGTTTTCTTGTTCAAGCATTTATATTTCTGATTACCAAACAGTGCTTACATGCCCGTAGAACAATTAAATTTCTACCCCATCATTCCAGTATGTTTTCACTCATGGAACCAAACTATCTCTGATTTGTATTGAATTTACTATGCATTTTACATTTTAAATGTTTGTTGCTTCGTCCTTAGTCTTCTTCCTTTTTTCAGGGCATGCTACTACCCCTTCCCAGTCTACCTTTATAATCTAATTCACTGTAAACTTTTGGTGATTTCCATAGCTAGCCTTTCATAAGATTTTTTTTCTAATAAAACTTCCCTTCTTTCTGGGATTTTGTCATCAATTCTGTACTTTCAGTGATTGCAAACACAGCATCTGCATTTAAACCCGTGACTGAAATACAGTCGTACCTTGCATATGCACACTTGCAGTTTCGCTTTTTCACATCCTCGTGGGGTTTTTTTTCAATGAAAACTCTTCAAGTCCTCACAGTTTTCCTGTTGGTGCATGCACACAGCGTCCCTGCTGCCCCGCAGGGTGGGACCGGCCCACAGTGGGGGGAGGTGATTTGGCTTGCTCGGGGACTGCACAGAGTCCCTCCCTTATGAGTGTTATAAAGATTATATGGTGTTAGGGCTTTATGACAGCGGCTTGCTGCAGGGCTGTGCCGGGTCTCCTTCCGCCCATGGGAGCCGCTGCCTGTCCCAGGTGCAGCTCCTGCTCCCCGTAGAGCTCAAGTCGCCACGCTCGGCAGTCTCCGCTGTGCTCAGCAGTTTCTGCCTGGCTTGGCAGTCTCTGCTAGTCTCGATGGTCTCTGTCGGTTGCGGGGCTCCCCCCTACCCCTTGTGGGGCTGGGCTAGGGTTAGGGTTAGCTAGCTCCATAGTATATACCTCTTCTGTGGCAATGCCAGCGCTGCCGGTGGGGGTCAGGGGAAGGGGAGTCCAATGGGCTTGGTCAGATCTCCCATCCTGTGCCTCGCTCTGCCACCCACAACCCCTGAGCAGTGGGGTTCAGGCTGCCTGCACAGGCGGCTTGGTGGCTCTGGCACCTCCTCTACCTGCCGGACCAGCAGCAACGCTGTCTTCTCCCACCACTGGGGAGAATCCCTCCTCTGCGAGCCACACCCTCACAGCCCCATGATGTGGGCCGAGGGAAACGCAGCCTCTCTCTGTCCCCTGGCATAGGGCTGGGAGGAACACAGCCTCCCTCTGTTCCCAGAGATGGGGCTTGGGGGAACGGAAGCCACCCCCTGCCATGGCAGCAGGTGCCAGCACCCAGTCAGGGTTTTAGAATTACGGGAAAAGGAGAAATGGCTTGTCTTCTTGTAGTGTGTCTTGTAGTGTCAAACCTTTGCTTTTAGTAGAGAAGTACCATCTCTTCAAAATCATAGTTTCTATAACGCTGCCTGCTGATTTCAGCAAACACTGAAGAAGCAAATGGAAAAGAATAAGATCAAAAGCTGCTTTATTTTTTTAAATAAAAACAATGTTAAGGATATGTCTGAAAAGTCAATATTCTTTGTAGCAAGGGAGATGTACACAAAGTATATATTAATATATTTATATTAGTTCTTTTCAGTATTTAATTTATATTATTCCCTGTAAATTGAGCCAGGCTGCTGAATGCTGAGATGACAATTGCAGCAAGCTGGACTTCATAAAAAATCTTGGAGTCGAGAAACTCAGAATGGCAATAAAGGTAGCACTTAGTTTAAAAGGCAGACTCAGAAAAGTTTCATTTTACCTGGCACTCAGGAATATTTGAAAATAGGAGTCTGAATGTGTTACTATTGCGCATCTTGATATTTAGTTTTGAGATATGTTCATGGATTGGGAGAAGTTTTGATTTGTGAAATAAGAGTTGTGCATAGAGGTAACTTGAAGTATCTGTTAAAAATCATAAACCTAGCACTCTGAAGGGTATAGCTGTATAAGTTCCCAGGAGTCGAAGGTTCTGAATATTGAAAAAAAACCCCAACACCAGTAAGTTAGAATTAGGAGTTTAATCATTTTAATGAATTAAAGTACATGTGCAAAATTATGTTATTTTTTAGCTTTTTGTGCATAATTTTAACATTTAGCTAAAGATTTTTTCCTGTTTTTTATCAAGCACTTTTGCAATATTTTTGCTAGATCACTCTGAAGTGTTTTCCCCTGAGAATAAATGGAGCTTTTTTAGACCTTGTCTATAACAAGTACTTTTGGAATCATCCTGGTAGTCTTATATTATGCTCTCCTGAGACTAATATCCTTCCAGTGTAAAGGTGATCTAAGCAATATGTACTTCGAGGTTTAGCTGGAGCTTTGGTTGTAGAGTCTTTTCTCTAATTCGTAATTCATCCTTTTGATATTTCTCATTATGTTTTCAATTGCTTCCATGCTTGTAAACAAACAAACAAACTGCGGACAGGGTGTGGGGGAGGAGCGGTGCGAGGTTTGCAGTGCTGGTGGGGCCATGTGAGCAGTCGCAGGAGCCTGGCCCCGGCTGCAGCTGTGGAAGCTACAGTGTGGCCAAAGAGAAGTAATGGGAGTCTTGGGGGGCCCCCGCGGCAGACACGGCACAGAAACGCTTCCCTTTCCTCCCCTGTGCTGCGAGAGCCAGTGGGGAGGAGTCGAAGAGGCTCCCCAATGCTCCTGATTGGCTGGGGGTGGAGTGATGGGCATGGCCTGCATGCATATTAATGACCTGCGTGTATTGGTGAATTTGACGTTTTGTGAGACCTCTGGCATGACCTGTTTCTTGCAAATGAGTGAGTGTAACTGTACTAGAGTGCTACTTTGTAATTCATGTTGACTTTACCGACTTTATTTAAATTTAAATTAGGTGAACTTCATTTTCTAATGAATGTAAATTATCATAAAGTTTGTGACAAATTATGGACATTTAAAAACTATTAATTACAAAACAGGATGAACTTCTTGTATTTTGAAATAAGTCATCAGTTTTTAATTGTGTTCCATGGAAATTGAGAATCATTGTAAAATCAAGTGGACAACATATATCCATGTAAACCCTTATACAGACCACTTTCTATCTTGCATTTCTACAGTGGGAAAAAGTATTAATGTTAATACTTTCTTGTATAATGTTCAGAAAATGCCAGCTTTGTGTAATGAGAGATCAACGAGATTTTTCTGAAACTGCTAACAGAACAACTTACAGGCTAAAATAAAAAAAAAAAACCCTAAACCCTCAGGACTTTTAGTTCTCCGTTTATTTGTCTATTCAGGCTTAAAAGGACATTTTGAAGCTTAGTGCCACAAAATGTAGGCTATTTTACGTAAAGATGAAAATTGGTGTCTGATACCAAAAAGCAAATCCTCAGTCACAGCTAAATGTCTTTTGAGTCAATGGAGCCTAATATCAAGTCAGTCATACTGTGCCAGCTTACATGGCTCCTCAGTTATGTTCAGGCAATGGGTTTTTGTAAATAAATAAATAATCTGAAAGTATCCAAACTGATTTCTGTGTATCTTAGCGGTTAGTAATATTTGCATTAATGCATGCTCTTCTTTTTTTGAAGAGGAGAGAACAAAGAGGAAAATGCTTTCAGTACTTTTGCCGCCATTCTCAATAGAATTAGTTTATGATCTTACAAGTTATAAAACAGTTTGTACTGCACTTATGATGCCTCCAGAATCTTATCTAAATACTGCTAATTTCTACTGCAGAAAAATATGTTGGTCACTGAAATATTCAGATACTTAATCCTGGAGTTCTCCTTTAGTAGTGGTGAGTGTCCCCGCCTCTCACATGGGAGACCAGGGTTCGATTCCCTGCCAGGGAGGCAGTGGTGCCATTTGAGAGTTGGACTCGATGATCCTTGTGAGTCCCTTCCAACTCAGAAGATTCTGTGATTCTAGACCAAGATTCTATTGAATCTGTAAAAGATAGATTCTATAGAATCTATAGATTCTATTCTGTGGTCTAGATCAAGATTTAAAACAAAAAGTTAGAGTTTGCAACTTGGACATTAGCCATAGTTTGTATTCCTGTTAAAAGACATGTTCAAAAGAGGCAAAAAATATTTTTGATAAAGCTGCTGATGCTGCATGGCTTAATTTGAAGAGGAATAAACTTTGATAGAAGTTAAATATATTTTAATTTTTTTTACCAGGTTTCACAATAACCTAGGAACTTTAAGCAAGAAGAGTGAAGATCTGGATAGATTAAAGAAATTATTCTACTTTAGCACTTTCAAGTCCATGAGTTATGTAAAATCTTATTTAGAAGGCTTGTGCAGGAAAATAGCCATCTATCTTCTCCCTTTTTAGTGTGTAGGACATGTTGTATGAAATTGCCTAAGTATATGCAGCTATTGTTTGTTTTACAAGTGATGAAACTATTTTTTATAAGTTCAAGGATACTGGTATGTTGTTAGCGTAAATGACATTATATGCAGTCATCAGGTGAACAAGGGACAACAGCCTGGAAGAACGCTTTAAATGTTAATTCCATTGTTCCTCTGCTGTTAATGTAATGGGGTCAATAACTGCATGTCTGTGAATGTTTATCAGACACATTTTTAGAGCAGTTAACTATTCTCACAACATACTGCTGAAATGTGTTTATTAGTATTTAGTTTCTCTGTACTATTATTCTTAGAGTAACTAAAGACTAGAAAGTAGACTGTTAAAACAATTAATATGTTTAATATCTTTATTGATGATCTTGACAGTGAGATTGAGTCTGTCATAAGCAAATTTGCAGATGATACCAAGCTCGGAGCAGGTGTCGATCTATTGGAGGGTAGGAGGGCCCTACAGAGGGACTTGGACAGACTGGAGAGATGGGCAAATTCCAATTGAATGAGATTCAATAAGTCCAAGTGCCGGGTCCTACACTTTGGCCACAGTAATCCCATGCAGAGCTCTAGGTTGGGGACAGAGTGGTAAGGCAGAAAGGGACTTGGGAGTACTGGTAGATAGGAAATTTAACATGAGCCAGCAGTGTCCCCAGGTGGTCAAGAAGGCCAGTGGCAGCCTGGCCTGCATCAGGAATGGTGTGGCCAGCAGGACTAAGGAAGTTATCCTTCCCCTGTACTTGGCACTGGTTAGACCACGTCTTGAGTACTGTGTCCAGTTCTGGAGCCCTCAGTTTAAGAAAGATGTTGAGATACTAGAATGTATTCAGAGAATTTTCATCAGGGATGCAAGGGTGGTTATTTGATCTGCATTAGTTGGTTTTTTGTAAGATATACATAGTGGAAGCATGGAGTTCAAACCACCTTATTTTTTAAAATTTTCTTTTCTATTTACAACATCTTGATTTCATGAACAAAATATGTAGTTAACCTATCTCCAGCAGCAAATATGGAATCAAATCATTAATTAGAAACTCTTTGCTGTATTTCTTTCACTACAGAAACTGTTAAATTTGAGCTACTGGAGTGAATTTGAATTCTTCATCAGGAAAGGGAAATGGCTTGGTAATAACCAATGCCTCAACCTTATTAGTAGTCAACAGCAGATTGATCTCTGGCAAATTTATTTGCAGACTTCTCCTAGTATGTATTGGTACATCATAACTCTTGACTTTCTAGAGCTGAGGTCTTGATATTCAGTGTTCACATACTGAACAGTATTCAGGACCCTCCTACATCAGGAAGACCTGAAATCTGAAAGAAGCAAAGTGGTAGGGCCGATGTGTTTCAAACAGGAGTCTTGTTTGAACAGTGAAGCACTGGGTGAAGTCACTGGGACTTTGTTCTTTACTTTTTTCTTTAGAGACTTATGCCTTAAGCTACTTGTGTGAAGTTCTGACTGAAGGCACAGTAAATGAATGGAGGTCTGAAGAAAGAAACTAATTCAAAATACATTTTCAGTAATGTAAACCCATCAAAAATATGTTTATATAGTATGGAAAATCTGATAAAACTTTCTTGAGAATCAAGGAGTATCTTTTCTTTGCCATACTCCAGCTATTTTGCTATGATTTTGTATTTCTCAGATCAAGAAGTCTAAAGAAACAGTTATTTAGATAATTTGTTCTTTTTTATTTTTTTTTTAATTGAAAATATCAGTGACATCCATTGGGCAGCATTTGAGAAAATATAAGTGGTGTTTTGCTTTGTGTTATTTGGCACCCCCACCCTCTCCTCCTGACAACATAGGCCAAAAGAAATTTAGAAAATCAGGAAGATTAACAGTCAAGTGAGACAAAATGTGTATATACAGGGCGGTTCTTACTGTTGTTTATGCTTTGTCTTGTAGGCACTGTGTCTTGGGAGAGTGAATAAATAAAGCAGTGTTTTCTGTAGTTAATCTGCTAGTCAGAGGATGAAAGGGAAGGCATGTAGATGTCAAGCTCTGTTGGGTTAAGAAGCAGAGAGGAGATATGGAGGATCACTGGGAAACAATCCCTAATAGGGAATTGCTTCAGGTCTAGATGCCAGAAGCTTGACCTGCGTCATAACTTGTCACAGTTTGCCCATGTTTTTGACAGAAAGCATAATTGTTTCATCACATAACTGGAAATCAAGACCTGATTAGATGAACTTTAACTTTTTTCTTTTGCTTTATTCTTGTTTCAATTATATGGACAACTGCAAATGGGAAAATAGTTTGCTAGTCATAAAGATGGAAGAAGAATTACTTAAAATTTGTTTGAGACAGCATTCTATTTCAGTGGGGACTACTCATCTGCTTAATGTGGTGATGCCAAACTGCCGCTGACTTTGCCTCTACTCAGCTGCAAAGATAGTTTTCATAGGTGATCACTTCATGGGGAAATTCTGTTTTCTAAAAAATTCATGGCTTTCCTTGATGTGTAAGAAAATTCCTAGATTTTCACTTGTTACAAAATAGTGTAGTAACAGGAAGTAATATTGTAGTTCTGTTTGCTTTACAAATATTAGCACTCTTGTTTCCACACATAGATCATATATGTTATTTTGTCTGCTTGGAGCATCAACTAATGAAAATACATAAATGACACACGGCTGCCTCTTCACCCATTGATTTAAACGTTCTCTATGCTTTATTTAATCTCTTTGCTTTAGTACACTTTTAACTGCCGACCCTTTTGTAGGTATTTGCAACATATAACCTGGAGTTTTCTTCATACAAGAAAAATATCCCTTTTCATATTTAGACTTGAGGGGTTTGTT
>WEKX01015602.1:59928-96802 GCA_013390025.1 Pitta sordida | reverse complement strand
CCCCCCCCCATGTTTCAACTAAAACAATTCCCTTGAGTTATTGGTGTAAAACTAATAAATGTTCAGATGAATTCTGTAAACCTAATGTAGCGTCTTTACTTGTATAGACTATGGAAAGGAGCAGGAATTTAGATAGCTAGAGCAAAAATGAGATAACATCCCTTATTTTCTGAATATTTTTCATGTCTCTGTCATCACAAGTTGACTGTGTAGTGTCTGAAAAGTGGGTGCCTTTTTGATCCGAAGCTGAAGTAGACAGTTTGCATTTTGAAATATGCCATATTTCCTTACGACAGGCCTTGACCTTGAAAGTCAAATGCATGGCTAAAATGGAAACTTATTTGTAGATTTATTTCTTAGATTTCATTATTAAATGAAATGAAGGAAAGGTTGCTAACTTATTCAGCAACATACATTGTGAAAATATTTTGTAAATGACAGAAACAGTATCAGACCTTTATCTCTCTCAAAGGAGTTACAAATCAGAAAGACTTCATGGTGAATTCTAGAGCTGTCAGTCCCAAGTTCGCTTCTATCAATTACTCTGCAAAGGAAATCTTTCTGGAATAAAGTGTATGAAAAAATTGTTTGGATATTGAAGTGCGGTCAGTTACCTAAGAGAAGTGTAGCATATAGCAGAACATTATATGATGTAAGCAATCATATGCAATCTATTCAAGAGCTTTCTCTGTGAAACGACTAGATTGCTTCAGAATGCACTGAAGCAAGTATATAAAATGTATCTGATAACTACATTCCTAAACTATTAGCTTGATTACCTTTGTAGTAAACATATTAGATTAGCTTAGTGACTTGATGTTACTTAGTGCATTTAGAAATAAAAACAACAAAAGATACAAGTGGTTGAGAACATTATGATGAATTTTAGAGTATTGCACAAGATCTATGTAAAGGTGACATTATACGTGGCTGAGTCTAAAGGAGTCAAGGTAATTTTTCATTTGCAACAAGCTTCCAAGTAAAACTTTAGAATTTCTCTGAGTCAGTCTTTCAAGATAACTGTTTATTTTATAGAAACAAATTATTTAGGACTAGTAGAATTAGATTTTTTCCTTTCCTGTTTTTTTTTTTACTTTTCTGTCAAGGTCATGCTTTTAGCTTTCATACCCTTAATGCTATTTCATGGGTTTCTTTTCTCTGAATCAGACCTATTCTGAAAAGTCTTTGTTTTCCTGTACCCAGTAGGATATTGTACATCATTCTTGTGTTAATATAGAAGTCATGTCCTTTTATTAGTTCTCTTTGGTTTATCTTTTTGCTTCAGTTATTAAAGATTTTGGATATATTAGTTCACATCCTTTTTACCTCCTTATGTTTTGTTGCACATTACCAACTAGAGTGCCAGATGCAAAACTAGTGAATCTTTTGAAATGGACAGAGATACAGTCGGGTCTCCTATAACGCGGACCCATGGTCTTAACTGGGATCCGCATAGCCTGACTTCCGCATTGAATGGTGGCCGCACCGCCCCCGCCCGTGCCGCCCCTGCTGCAGCCCGCGCCACCACCGCCACCTGTGCAGTCACTGCAGCCGCCACCGCTGCAGCAGGTCGCACATGTGCAGTTGCAAAACGGATCTCCTACATCGCTAAAAAATCATGCCGCTAAAATCTGAAGCCACAATATGGGGGGCACGAAGTGCAAGAGGGCTGACTGTATTTAATTCAGATGCTACTAATTCAAAGAAATCTTACAAATGAGGAGGCTTGATTTTTGTTATCTTCCTTATGATTCTTTTTAAAGAAAAGAGCTTACATAATATCTTCATGAAGCAAAACTACCAGAAACCTAATGTCTTTTAGCAGAATAAAAATTAAAGTATTAATTGATTAAATGATATTCTCATGATAAACAGAGTTGTAAACTCTCTTTCACATTTGTGATTACAAATATCAGCTAAATTCTGAGGAACAGTGAAACCCTAAAGAATTTTTTGAAAAGGCTTTGTAGGGTCCAGTAAGTGTGGCTGTGTTAGAACTACTCATGATTTGCACTGATCAAAGCTTCTTTTGGACTCAAGTGTTCTGATTACCTGTGGCTAAGGAGCTCTGATAATTTTTAAGATGGAAGATCTGACAGAGAAAATGTAATTTTTCTTTATCCTTGCAGTTCACTCATTCCTTGCCTTCATATATCTATCTCTGCTCTTATTTTTAGCATTACTGATTTGTCAAAATGTTACTAGATGACCTAATTTTTCTATTTCATTCTATTTCTTAAAAATTCCTGATAAAAAACACCTTGTCTTCTTCCTCAGTTGTTCTTACGCACCATTTGAGTTTTATCCTTGCCTGTCATTGTGTTCTCTTTTCTCAAAATGCCCCCATTTCAATATGTTTATTAAGTAGTTTATTCTTCCCCTCCACAGTGGAGTCTCAGCAGTTCATAAATCTTTTCACTAATTTGTGTGTTTTAACAGGGGTACCACATATTCAGATTTTCTGAACTTAGTTTCCCTTTTGTTTGGTGCCACTTCATTTTTTGTTCCTGTCTGTCTGCCCCGCTCTTTGTACTTCCCAGCTTCTCTCATCACTCAGCTTTTGAGTTGTAATATTCCAGTTTTCTTCTGGCTTTTTTGAATTCTTGTTTGATGTAGGCAGCTTTCACAGTGTCTTGTGAGCAGGGAACTGAAGGCTTAAAACAAGATAGATTGATGCATTGATCCTGATGCACTATATGTGGCAATCATCCTAGACCATGGCCAATGCAGCTTCACTGAATCTAGGTAACTTAGGAAACGTGTGACATCAGGCTTACTTGATAAAAGAAGTTCTAAATTGATAGGAATAGTTTGATAAAGAGGTCTGTCTTCTCATATGCCTCATAACTTGCTTTGAAATCACTCGTGATGGAATGCTTTCAAACAAAAGAAAAGCAACACACAAGCACTGTTTTTTTTTCTTATACAGTGGTAGTGCAGTCAAAATATTTTGGGCTTCTTGAGCTGGAAAGTAGCTCAAAATGTTCATCTCAAAACAGAAGGTACCTAGATAGGTTTATATGACAGTGCAGCCCTGACTGTAGCAAAATATAAATCGTGCATTAATTTGAATTAAATATGATACTTGTAGGAAATTCTGAATATAGTAACTATTTCTCTTGCTGTAGGTACAATTTTCTTTCATCTTTATACTAGACTGACTGACAGTATCCTGCTGTGATTTTTAATAAATAAAATAAATGCAACATAATGCTGCATTTTCTGAAACTTCAATTTTTAAAATGAAAAGTAAATGATTGCTGTACTGGTGACTTGTATTAAGGCTGTCTACCCTACTCTACTTCTTTGTCTTTGGTAGCAGCCTCTTTGATTTCATTTTATGTATCCTTTTAGTTTATGATCGCAATGAATTATTTTTTTAAATACTTAAAATTTCCTTGTCTACATGGAAGTCTTACTTGTGATATAAGCTAAATTGTGCTGTATACAGGTATATATAACAGAATCACAGAATCACTGAATACTATGAGTTGGAAGGGACCCACAAGGATCATCTAGTCCAACTCACCATCTAACGCCCATACAACCTGCGGCTTAAGTAATTATGAGCTCTGAAAAGGCAGAATATAGGTAAAATCACTTAAATTTTAAGCTTAAACCTTCCTTATCCTTGTCCTCAATTACAGAATCTTTTGGCTGAGAAAGTGGAACAGCTGATGGAGTGGAGCTCCAGGCGTTCAGTCATCCGCATGAACGGAGACAAATTCCGAAGATTTGTGAAAGCTCCACCTCGTAACTACTCTGTGATAGTGATGTTCACTGCTCTCCAGCCACAGCGGCAATGCTCTGTTTGCAGGTAATTTATACCTTTGTGATCTTTCTCCTCTTCCTCACCAGTTTTCAAGTGAAGGTTTTAAACTATGTGCAATGCACTGGATAGGGTTGTTCTTTGCATAGCACAGATGCTCACTGTTCAGCAGGCTCATGTACTTGTTACAGCAGCTTTTCAACTATCATTTTATCTAGATTTCAAATTTTAGGATTCTTCCAAGTCTTGGTTTCTTTTAAATTACAGTTGGATAAAATAAATACAACTGAGGAAGACTTTAAGACACTTTAAGAAATCAGCTTAATTTTATTTTCAGTTAACCATGATCTTTCCAAAGACATTTTATGACAGAAGTGATTCATTACCATTTAATAATATGACACTTCACTGTTTTCTTCAGTTAAGAGATGTTGAAAGTTGTGATGCAGATGTGACTTACCCTATGATTTCACAGTTTGAAACAGTTCTTCCATGCAACCACATTTTTCCACAAGGATGTGCTTATTGTGGAATTCTGTCTGTCACTGCACTTTGGTATGTTCTAGTGGCCCAGCTTAGAATATATATTAGAGTGGCTGTGGTATTCTATTAAATTCAAGATCTTTCTCTGCAACATCCTAGCTCAATAAGTTAATGCAGAAATGACTAAAGATAGGTAGAGAAATAAGCCCAAGGGACTGAAAGGTAGCAATGTTCTTAATTACCATACTAAGTCAGAAACTGCTAATAAAACCTTCTTCAGTCAAAATATACATTATACTGTGTTTAGTAATGGATTGGATTATTGTGCAGAGAGGTCTAAACTGTATTCAAATAGGCAGCAGAATACTCTGTAGAACTGAAATATGCAAGCTGTATATGAAGAAATATTATATTTTGTGTTTAAACAGGTGCATTTTAAACTACAGTCAGGTCTCCTGTACCAATGAACTTATTCCTCTGGTCTTATTCCTCTCACGCAAAGCGCACCTTCGCGTTGATTGGCAGCTCATTAATATGCAAATTTTCCCCATGCTCTCACACCGCCCCTGGTGCTCCAGCATTGTTTTGGCACTGCCCTGCTGAGTGTCAGGTGTTTGTGTTGGTGTTTCCCAGCACCCACGGCCCCTCCACGCTAGAAAAAAACCCTTTTCATCTCAGCTGGGGACGCTGGTGCAGGGGACCCACCTGTGCTGCTGTCCCGGTGTCTCTCCAGGTGGTTATGTCTCTCCATACTCGGGGTAGACGAGTATGTCTCGGAGAGTCATTCAATAAAGTCTCCGACAACATGTCTAACCTGAGAGTGTGTAAATCTTTCATAACTGCATGAGGCCTCCTGTCTTGGAGTGGGACAGGCGCCCAGCAGTGGTGGGAGTGGAGCTGCCATAGCTGTGCTGGCGACCTGCTGAGCTGGGACTGCCTAATTGAATATTAGGTCGTGTTAGGTCGTGCATGTGCAGTTGCGAAAAGAGGCTTCCTTAAACGCTGAAAAATCATGCCACTAAGATGTGAAGCCACAATATGGGAGGCGTGAAGTGGAAGAGGGCCAATTGTATATACAAAGTTGGTAAATGTAGCAGCAGAAATTTTAATTTGTCTATCTGTAGTTGTATATGGGTTTTATTAGGTTTTTCTTAATAGATTGTCATTGAAGTCTGTTGGTCAGTTTTGAGGGAGAGTGTATAAATTGCCCTTCCATGAGTTCATTCTCCATATATGAATTGTGAAGGTGAAGGAGGCTTTCCTACATTCTTAAGGCAAATGAATTTTTAGTTTCCACTTTGATTGCTGTTATTTCTTCTTTGTGTTGCCAGAGTTCAATTTTAGGAGATTAAATAGAAGTTGAAAGTTTACCATTTTTTTTAAAATTATTCCTTGTTTTCCTCCTCAGTGGATAAAACTACAGGAGATGCACCAGGTTCACCTTTATAAGGATCATTGTATTTGTCATTAATATGACCATAGCAAATTCTTTCCCTGTGCTGTGTACAGGTCTTTTGTAGGGCATGTGAAAGCAACATAAATATTCCAGTTATTAAGGAAGTTAATTTTGCTTGCAACTGTGTGTTGTTTACTGTACTGAGAAAGAACTTGTAAACTGCATCTTGTAGTAGGCCAGACTAGACACCTATGTAGAGAAGCCACTGAAAATCTTTAAACATAAAACGAAGGAAAATCTAGCATACTACATTCAGTTGGATTTGTTTAAATAAATGTGACGTTGTAATCCCTTTGTTCATGGGAAATAAAAGGAATTTAATGAGGTTGATCATACTACACATAAAACTATTATCAGGATAATCGATGTTTTCAAATCAATGGGTAATTAATCGACAGGAGAACTGAAATGCGTGTATTACTTGATTGTTAGCTATTCACTAGTGACTTTGCCTGAAGGAAAAATAGATTTTTTTAACAGTATTTTCAAAATGAAAAAAAAAAAGATGTTTTTGTGCTCCTGTTGAATAGAGCTATGTCAAATGTTAAGCATGAGAAACAGCATTGTACATAAAAAGATAAATAAAAAGAGGAGGAGCAATAGATAACAATACCAAGAGAACGAAATGTGGTCCTCTTCTGGAGAGGAGCATTGAAAGGTAATGGTCATTAGGGCACGCCATTGTAGCTGTGCACATTTGAGGCCAGAAGAGGTCATGTGTATCCTATCTTGTTAAAAGAAACTATATCCTCTTTGTGTCTGATTTTGCATTTCGTTGTATTGGGACTGTTTGTTCTTAAGAGGAGCCCATACTTACAGTAAAATCAGTATGACTGTTTCTGGCTGGAGTTTTGAATGATTGTGGCATCAAAGATGTTGATGTAGCTTCTTGCATTCAGAAAGTTAGGGTTACCTTTGGAATTCACAGGTTCACAGGTTATTCCAAGTTGGATCATCTAGTCCAACTCCTAAGCGAGCGCCCACCCAAGGATTGCACCCCCAACCCCAGAGCCATAGGCACCATGCTCTGTCCATCCGGACCTCCCGTTATCTAGACCATGTCACTGAGTTTCTCATCCAGTCTTTACTTAAACACCTCCAGGGATGGCGACTCCATCACCTCCCTGGGATGGCGACCATTCCACTGGTTCATTCATTCATTCATTCATTCATTCAGCATAGTTCATTCAAATTCAGCATAGTTTGTGTATTTTTAAGATTTGAATGTTGTGGTGTATGTTTCACAAAGAGCTCTAAATATAGCTGCCTTCTGCTGTTGTCACAATGCAGGGAAGGAGATAGCAAAATATATGAGATAAGAGATTACACATACTTCGTGTAACATCTACCCTATCAATGATACTTCCAGGAGGAGGTTTTTTAATTTTGAAAAGAGGAATTCTCTTGTTTTCCCTCACAAAAGAGATAAGTAGGTGATCCAAGCATAGGTCAATAGCAAAAAGAATTATGTCAAAGAGGCATCATCATCAGAAGAAACAGGATCTTCTGTCTTATAGGTTTTTACTACTTTGATCAAGACGAGGTAGTGAGAAGGTCATTAGGTCTCTTAAACGTACTGAGAGGGAACTATCATTTGAACATTTGTTCAGTAAAGCAACAGGAATGGAAGGAGCTTTTGAAAAGTGTGCACTTGGTTTTCCTGTGCACTTCAGGATCTGGATAGAAGTATTGATGAGTCCTGTTTAGCAAGGCAGTAATTTTATACCTGGATCTTTATTCTTCCTGTGATCACAATTTTTTTTTTTTGCTTTGCAACTTCTACAAAATAAGACCTCATACTTCTTTTCATCTACGGAATATCAAAAATTTCATGGGATGCTGTAAACGGACTAGCATGAACTTTAGCTTGCTTTCCACTCTTACGGATATCTAGATTGCAAGACCAGTGTAGTATTCAACTAGTGCCCACTTTTATGGATATCTAGATTGCAAAACTAGTATAGTGTTCAACTAGTGCCCATATGCTCTATTATGTGTGGTCAATTTTTCTGGTCACATTTTAGATTTTTAAGTGCTTTTCATGAAGACATTCTGAATCACCCTAAACAAAATTAAAATCAAATAAGCATTCTGAATTTGTCTTCTCAACACTGTGATGATATCAAAATATGCCTTTAGCCCCTTGTTTTAGTTTGGGGAACACCACTACAAATAAAAGCCAAAAGTTGTTTTGGTAGTAAATTACAGCACTGTACACAGTTTACTTTAAAGAGGTGAATAAGAACAGGTAGGTGACTTGGTAGTTCATTGTGTGCCAGTTGTACAATTGTAAGTATTTTGTACAGTCCATAGTGTGCCAGAAAAAGTGCTTTACTGCTTTCTTTGTTAAGTAATTCTAAACTCTTTTATTCTTTTTCTAATATCCCGTTTCTGTTTTCCTTACTGTAATGTCAGACTAATAGAATAAAATTAATCTCATTAAATATAGCTCAAGCTGTACAAATCTGATTAACTGCCATAGACACCCACAAAAATAATCTTTTTAAATAAACCTTTTAATATTTCATGAGCACCTCCTGCATAATGGAAGAATTCTAGAGCATTGTAGAGCATTTGCTTAGCACTTTTCCAGTATATTGAATTTTCTGAGTAAATTTATTAGGAGCATTTCCTTTGATCTGGCCACTGTTTTCTTACAGCTGGTCAATATTGCTGTTATTGTTACTAGTTTTTGTGTTGCTGTTATGATGAAATTCTTAAACGGTGACTATAAGAGCAATAATATTCAAATGTTCTCCATCTACCAAAAAATCCTGTTAAGCAAACAAGCAATACTAATTTATTATTCTGAGGAGTTCAGACCAAGTGTAGTTCTTTGCTTTATGTCTTTATAGTATTTCATGTAATTATTGTAAAAATGTTACATAATTAGTGGATTTCGTAGAGTTCCTGTACTAATGAATTATACATGTAGTAACAGTATATTAATGTAATTTCATAGAATTCATATAGTAATTAATATAATTACTTCATAGGAATAAACTGATAGAATTGGTATGAACTAATTGTAGAGTTAGATAGAGAAAAAGTGACTAAGTTAATATTGTCTGTTGTTAATTGAAGACTGATTTTTTTCAGTCAGGTATTTGTGCTTTTTACTGTTACTTTGTGTGAAAAGGAATGGACAAGCGCTACAGCAAGTTATTAATGATTGTATTGGCATTGTAGCAGTTGGAAATGATATAGTGGCATGTAGGAAGATCTCTGATTCTGTATGTGGTAATCCTTTAACTTTGTGTTCCTGCCATTCCTTGTTTTACTCTGTCTTCTCCACACCCTTCAAGAGCTGCTGTGAAGATGTATGACAGAATTACTATTTTCAGCATGAGAATGAAATTGTGCTTTGAATCCATTACTGAAAACCTAAAACAACCTTTTCCAAAATGTTGCTTTCTACCTATTATATTAATTCAAACTAGTTTGAAGATGCAAAATTCATGGACATGAGCAGGAACAAGAGTCCTCTCAGGTAGTAGGAGCATAAGTGGAGTATCTGAATTTCCCAGAAATACTGTTTCATCACGAGTGAAAGGTAGATGAAGAAGAATGATGGCATCAAGATGAAGTGATTTTTATCTTGTTCTTATAATAAAAATGGTTCAGCTTTAATATAGCAGGTTTGTCAGAAGAGTGAACTACAGATATTACTTAAGATTTTGAAGAATTCTTTGATGTTGTCTGACTGCCCTCTTCAGGATGACAGCGAATTTGTTAGGCTGCCTAGTGATAATATCTGTTTCTAGAAATAACCAACTAATTCCTAAATCGCTTTGGGTTTTGCTGAAAACTACCTGGTGAATAAGGGTGTTAAGTAGTAAATTTTACTGAGTCAGATAATAAGGTTGAAAGCTGAGTTTTATTGTTCTTCATATTATTTATTCCTTGTCGGACTAAGAGGGCATATATTCTGATTTTAAATCTTGATTTTTTTATGATACTTTAAAAAAAATATTTCTTAATACTACATAACTGTGCTGAAGTTTATATGTAATATATTTAATGGCTAAGGTTGATCTCAGTTATGAGGAAATGAGGAAGGTTTGATGGCAGGATGGTCCTGAGTCCCTTCCGGCTCGGAGTGGCCTGCTAGACTGTGAGGGAACTAGGTTGTGTTACCGCTCTGGGATGGGCTTTCAGTCTCTGTACGGGTGTTAGATGGTGAGTTGGACTAGATGATCCTTGTGGGTCCCTTCCAACTCATAATATTCTATGTGATTCTGTGATTCTGTGATATATGTGGTCCTGTAAGGCTCTGTCCCTTCTTTGCTCTCACTTCCATATGTTAGTGTTCTCTTTCAACAAACAGATTTTTGAATTTACAGCTTTTAAATAGTATCCTGCACCATCAAACAGAATTGTTTTCCCAGAAACACTACTTTGAGAAAACTGCAGAATACATTTATTTATATTACTTCTGTATCTTTCTATATGCAAAGATGTGCTGCTAAGTGGCAAAACTCTGGTTTGGATGCTACAGCAAATGTGATTAAATAGTAATATAGAAATTAACAAAAGAGCTTGTGTAAATCTTAAAGTACTAAAAATATTCTTTCTTTTTTTTTTCCTGCAGAATTATTTGTTGATACACTATTTTTATCCAATGCAATAACCTGTGGTTTTATGACTCTGTGTGTTTAGAGAATATCTTTGCTGGTAAAGATCCCAGGATTATTCTCCTGGAATTCACTTTCTCTTCCTCTTGATGCAATCAAGTCAAAATTGTTAGGGTTGTGTTCTTTTGTTTGTTTGTCTTGTTTGTTTTCTAGTGAACAGGTGAACAAACAAAACCCTCCATAGTCTGACCTGGTTATAGACCTGTGAGAAAGCCAAGAGAAGGTTTCTGACATATTTGAGTAGTAGGAAATCATCTTCTAATGATAATAGAAAACCTTACTTAATTCTATAAATTCTACAAAATTATCACTTTTAAAACAAGTTTTAGAGAAATAATTTGGAGTCCATTATGCTACTTACAAGCCTACTGTTTATTTAGTAAGGATAATTTACCTAATGCTTAGCAGTTTCTTTGACTGTTTTTATGGCTCTACTGTTTTTGAAATACTACTGCTTTCAGAGTTCTGTGGGTTTTGTCCACTAGTTTCAGAACTCCTTATGTGCAGCTATTTCCAGCAAGTAAATGCTGATACTGTAATCGAGAGCCACATAGGCATTTGCTTGCATGGATCTGTTAGATTTTTGTGACACTTGCCACTCAGACCACTCCTATTTTCTGAGACTTGTAAATGTGGAAAACGTTACTTTTTCTTAACGCCATCTTGGGATGTCTCTGGTACAGTTTAACTTAACATGTTTCTAATTCTGGAGAAGACAAGTTTGAAGCAAAGAGTTGCATAACTAGTTGAGACGTTTAAATTAATATTATGGGTTCTGAGAACGATACAGAAAATATAATTTATCTTAACCGTTGCTGGTTGTGGAATATTGTTTTCCAATGAATGCCACATGGATATACATTTGTTTATTTTCCTTAACAGGCAAGCTAACGAAGAATATCAAGTACTGGCTAATTCATGGCGCTATTCATCTGCTTTTTCTAACAAGCTGTTTTTCACAATAGTGGATTATGATGAAGGGGCAGATGTTTTTCAACAGGTAAATGTTGGATACTGTAAAGCATTGTTAATTTTTAGAATTACATGTTGATTTGCCAAATTATACAAGACAAGTTATTTTCTGTATGTAGATGTGTACCTCTGTTTTGTGTACAATTTCTTTGTGGTTAAAAACACTGCAGTTTCTATGCAATTAATGAAGACAAATTCTACCAGTATCCAGCTCTACTGTTTTCCAAGAGCAGTTTATAATCTTTGCTTATAGATTGCCCTATAAATGTGCAACTTTTTTCCAAGCAGTTGTTAAAGTTTTTTTTTTTAGAATTAAAAACATTGCAATTAACATTTGCATTTAAAGAATTCCTTTATTTTCTCTTTAGAGTTGAAAGCTCTTAACTGAAGGAACCTTTTAATTGTTCTTATGTAATACAATCTTCTTCAGCTTTGATAGTGTTTCTATTAGCCTGGATGTTCTTCAGGGAAAATAAAGGAGACTGGTTTTAATATTTAATATTTAATATATTGCTTATGAAGAGTGAAAAATCAGCTGTTGGAGAATAGTTTAAGGTCTCATCTTAAACTGCGTAGTCAAGGGAAAATGCATCCCTTGAAAATTAATACTAAATACTGACATGCTTTTCTTTGATATGTATCCATTGATTGAAGCTAAAAATGCAGATTAAGAGGACTGAAAAGCTTTGAAGTTGTCTGTTTATTTTAAACACCTTTTTGTGAAATGTTCAAGGGAAAAGATAAATATTTATTTTTAAAATATTTAATAAAAAATGAATTGCTGTGTTTAATAAATATTTGACTTGCAATTGAAATATTAGACTGTATTGTGTAAAGACTGGTTATTAGTGGCTTAAGATTTTGCTTTACAAATTAAAGATTTACTTTACAAAAATTTGTATTATTGGAACTTGCATGGTTATAATAATACAAAATACGTTGTTTAATCTTACCTTAGGCTAAACATATTAGAATAGTCCACTGCAACTTATTCCTTGTGTAACAGGGCACAGATTCAGTTTGTTTTGAATGGTATGCATTTAAAGTCATGTTTACATGTAGACAAAATTAAATATATATGTAATGTTTTTACTGTCTTTGAGAGCAACACAGTGTTAAGAATAATGACTATTTTAGGGTGGATTTGTGGGAAATGCAGTTCTGACCTTACAGGTTTGTGTACAAACAAGCCATGTACTACTGATGCCATAGCAAAAGAATCTCAAAAAATAATGTGATTTTTTGTTTTTTCAGCTTTTGATATGTTTATAGAGAAATGATAAAGCCATTCCAGGCTAATTGGAACTAACTGGAACTAACTAACCCCAATGTCAGAAGGTTTCTGTACCTTATAAAATATCTATTTACCTGTTTTATAACGTTCGTTTTAGCCTTTCTTGGAATATTTTTTAATTCCAAATCAGTTCCAATAAAGAAGAGACCTGTTTTTTTCTTAGGTGGAAAATATTTTCATTGTTGGTATTTTCTATTGATCAATTCAGTTCATACTTGATGAAATATTAAGTTTTAGTAATGTGGTATAAAATTTATTTTGCAGGAATGAAACAAACAAGATGACTCTGGGTTTTTTATTTTAAGAGCTCCATATTGCATCATCTTTAAGTATTTCCCCTGATTTTGCTTATGTTAATTTTCATTTTTTCAAGTGCTTCATTACACTATTTCTGAGATGGCTTGAATGTTGAGGAATTGAATATAGTAAAATTATATTCTCCTATACCACCTAACAGAGTTGAAGTAAAAATTTCAAGTGGCGTGTAAATGTAAATCTGTTGAGGATTTTTATATATCCTGCAAATAGTTCCAGTGACATCAACACATGATTTTACATATCTAGCCTTTCTGGATTCAGAAAAAGACTAGTCACTTGTGATTAGTTGGTTTTGCAGCCAGTGGAAGGCTAGATGAAGAGTTCAGTTAACTTTGGATTCATGAACTGGAAGGGAAACATCAAGCTACTCTACTTCTTTAGAATTATAAGCTAATATACTTTAATAGGTTGGATGGGTGAAGGGTGTCCATTTTACCAGTTCAGGAAAGGTCTTGCAGCATGGGAGAACTTTAAAGCATTAGCTACTTTTACTCAGAAAAGGTTGTGGGTGTAATACTCTGAATAATTAAACATACCAAAGAATCTACTGGAAGGAATATTATGAACACTGGTTTTGGAGGACTTTATATGAGGACGTATTAAAAAATGTAATGTATGGGAGCAAATAATATTTTTATGCTAATTAGAGTTGTGTTACTGAGGATATTGTGGTGGGGTTTTTTGACGATAGAGTTAGTAATTTTTTTTTCCTGTTTTTCCCACATTTGTAGCTGAATATGAATTCTGCTCCGACTTTCATGCATTTTCCTCCAAAAGGTAAACCCAAGAGAGCTGACACGTTTGACCTGCAGAGAATCGGATTTGCAGCTGAGCAGCTAGCTAAATGGATAGCTGACAGAACAGATGTTCATGTAAGACTTTCAACAATTTGAAAAGTTGTTCCTCGTGGGTCCCTTCCAATTCAGAATATTCTGTGATTCTGTGAAACCGAATGTATCTTTGTAGTGTGAGACTGGCTGATGACAAATTCCATCTTCCCTTAACTTTTTTTGTCAAGTGATGGTTCTAGAACACATTAAAAAAATAACATTCATGGCAATGGTAGCCTCTACAGTTTGCAGACTATATCCCATTCTTGCTTTGTTAATTTTTATGTAGTCTTATTCTGGATGAAAACATGTAGTGATAATTAGTTGTTAAGAAGTAAAATGTGCTATATATAAAACACTTAGATTCATATGTAGCGGCATCTAATTCAGACACAACCTGTAAATTTGTTGAAGAAATAATGTTTCAGAGTTGAAAAGTTCCAAATTATGTGTGGACTTTTTTCATATTATGTGCTTTTTAAATGAAGTACTACTTTTTCTTATTTAAATATGTTTAGGGGATTAGTCTTGCTGACTGAAACCAGATTTCAGACGCTCTGTATTTGTTTACATGCAAGATGATCTGTATGTATGCATTTATTACAATCTGTATTTACATTTATGTTTTGCAGATAAGAGTGTTCAGGCCTCCTAACTATTCTGGTACAATTGCACTGGCTCTTCTGGTATCTCTTGTTGGTGGCTTGTTATATCTGCGAAGAAATAATTTAGAGTTCATCTACAACAAAACTGGCTGGGCCATGGCTGCTCTGGTATGCAGATTTTCCTTACTAATATGCTTTTAATTAGTTTCTTATCCTAGCATATGTATTTTCATTACTTGCACGGTAAATTAAAAACCATTACATTAATATATTGTTCAGAATGATACTATCAGTAAAAGATTTGTAATCTAGATGTTGTGTCTAATTCTCATGAGCAGTATTAGTTACTATGAGTGATTCACTGAAAATTAGCAAAATCTTTGATAGCTGCAGATTTTTGTTTGACCTTTAATATGAAAATATTTCCAATAAACTGATGTTTATGGCTATAGTTCAACTTGCCCTTTTCTGGTAAAATCAATAATGTTATGGTTGGTTTAGTGTGGACATTGGTGTCAGACTGTGTCACTTAAGAGTAAAGAAATGTTGAGAAAAGTAACAAAGGCTTTATAAGTTTGTAAGACAATGATAAAATATCTGAGAAACAAAGAAAAAGGGAGAATTCTTTCCAAAACTGAATTCAGTAGTACTAACCTTAACATTCTACAGTTAACCTAAATGAGAACAGGACAAGCTTGTAGTGTTAGCTATGAGGAAAGGCTAGATCTAGCCAAGTCCATTTGAAATATTAGTCACCCAAATCCTCAAACCCATAAATAATGAATTAAGATTTGATTTGATTTGATTAATAGTGTATTCCAGTGTGTTTATTTATGTCATCATTTTCAAATGACTGATTAGGCTGATGAAAAATATGAACTCTGCAGCAAAGTTACCTGTCTCAGTTTTAGGCAGGCAATAGTATGCAAGGATGGCAGGGGATGGTTAGGGTGTATCAATAAGGACTCTAGCACCATTGGGACTGACAGAAGAGGAAAAATATGAGAGGCAGCGTCTAAGGCTTAATTGTCAGGAATATGGCATCAGAAGCATGGTTATCAACAGTAGAATAGTATCTGGGGTAATCGAGTCCAATCCAACATTTTACTGCTTAATAGATCTCCTCCCTGCTGTAGTAGCAGTTCACAGAATCACGGAATACTATGAGTTGGAAAGGACCCACAAGGATCATCCAGTCCAACTCACCATCTAACACCCGTACAGAGACCGAAAGCACACCCCAGAGTGGTGAACATAAACCTGGATCCCTCACAGGTGCACTGGCCACTCCAAGCCAGGAGAGGCCCACAGGACCATCCAGCCCTACCCCCCCCAGCTAGACCATGTCACTAAGCTCCTCATCCAATCTTCTCTTAAACACCTCCAAGGATGGTGACTCCACCACCTCCCTGGGCAGTCCATTCCAATGAGCGATCACTCTCTCTGTGAAAAACCGCTTCCTAACATTCAGTCTAAACCTCCCCTGGCGTAGCTTGAGGCCATGTCCTCTCATTCTGGTGTCGTCAGCCTGAAAGATGTCCACACCCACCTGGCAGTTATATCAATAGAGAACAGTACTTTTAAAAAATTTGTCCTTCTGTTTTGTACAATATAACCCAAACTTTTATTATTTGCCATTGAAATGATTATTTATTCCCTTGATAATTCTAAAGATTTTTTTCTCAACTTGTATGAATATGAATTGACCTTTCTTGAAAGCACGTGGCTAGCCCTTCAGAGGGACCTTGACAGACTAGAGAAATGGGCAGACTCCAACAGTATGAGATTTATCAAGACTAGGTGACGGGTTCTTCACTTTGGACATAACAACCCCATGCATCGCTATTGACTGGGGAAGGAGTGGCTGGACAGTGGTGAAATGGCGAGGGATTTAGGAGTAATGATTGACAGAAAACTTAATATGAGTTAGAGAAAACTCTAAATNTTGATGGACATTCGCTTGGGAGTTGGACTAGATGATCCTGAGTGTCCCTTCCAACTCAGAATAACCTGTGAACCTGTAATATGAGTTTATTTTTGCATCCGCATTCATATCTTATTTCTTATCTAAGCTCCCTTTCCCACAAGTTTGGACCAGATGGTCTTTTGGGATATCTTTCAACTTGAGCTATTCTATAGTTCTGTGTATTTTAGCTCTGCTACAAGTATGTTACTGATTGATATATCCTATAATCAGTTTTGCCTGTTTGAAGCCATGCCATGTTGATGGTTTGCTCTTCTGCTCTGATACAACTATATGAGAAGATACCTTCATTTTGTGATACTTTCAGATGGTGGGCCTTTGGCAGCGTTTATTACATAAGTTGAAAGATGAAGTTACCTAGTACCTTTTGAGCTCTAATAAATGTCTATATCTAAATTATTAATAAAATCTTAAAGAAACTCATAGTTTGAAGTTCCTTAGAAGTATTTGGCATTATTCTTGGATAGTGACTACTGGTAATGCTTTTTTCTCTTATGTACTATACTAGTTTTCCTGCTAGTGCACATGGCATGTATTCTTGGTTTAAGCAGTTTGCTAATCTACACCATATACTTAGGGAGGAATCAAGAACAAATTTTCAAGTAAACCGCCTGTAGGACTAGATTTCAAGCCTAATGATGTTTCCTTTTGAGGTAGAGCGCCAAGGCCAGAATATTTTCTTTCTTGCAGGATGTCATTTGAAGTATCATGAGGTCTAGTACAGAGTTTTGACATTTCTCTTCCAAACTCTGTCATGTTTAGTTTCATGTATTTTTCTAAATTACCAGTTTTCTTCGATGATAACACTTTTTAAAGATGTACAACCACCCGAAAGCTCACAGTTGGTGTCTATCAGCCCAATCTTTTTTTGACTCCTAATCTTTAATGATATCCTGAGTAAAACAATAATTGGCGCATCAAAATAGATATTTATGTCAAAAATCAAATAAAGGTATATAATCGGTGGTATTCCCTTTGTTTAACCATGCACTGTATCTCTGGAGACAGCAATTTCGTTTCAATTTCATATCTCAAGATTTTCAGATTGAAAATTCAATGTTTGAATGTTTTAGGGAATTGCATTATTTGTCTTGCAAACGTTAAAAATTACTTCTTTAAATCATAGAATCATTTGATTACAAGCTGCATTTAATAAATAGTTGAAGACATAAATAATTTCTTAATTAAATGAATAAAATTCACATCAATTTTTTCTTAAAGTATTTGCCATTCTTCTTAGCAGTAGCTCAACCGCTGAACATTGCATCTGAATGTAACTGTAAATTGCAATGTAGAAAACCTATATTCACATTCAGCTGAACTTCTGTGGACAGGTTCAATGTCCAAATGTAGTCAAACATTTAAAGAAATTGTATTAATGTCATTCAGTAATTGTCATCCTGCTGATTGTATCAACAAGAAAGAAATTAAAGTGGCGTTAATGCCATTTATTGTTGTTGCTAATACTATTTCCTATTAAATTGTGTTTACTTTAAAAATTAATAGCACAAAGGATGTTTTAGAAAATGTTCTCATATCTGAAAGTACATAGTAATTAATTATGGCATTAAGCCAATGCTTCATTATTTTAATTGTTCTTTTTCTTCTGACTTCACAATGTTTTAAAAGTCCCATACTCTGCAAAATGAGGTTTTATCAAAGATCATACAGTTACCGGAAATCCTTTTGGTTTTATTCAGACCTACGTGGCCGTACAAGTTAGTTTTGGACCTTCTTTGACGGAATCATTAGAGACTCCAGGTTGCGGGCCTTTGCACAGATGACCTCTGTTAATGGCTGGAATCTGTTACGATTTTTAGAGGAAAATGAACAGTCATTAATATATTCATTCTAAGTATTGTGTAGTTATGAGTCTCTTACATAGGGCTTTACTTTCAAGCCATAAGACTTAAAACTTCTTTTTTGATAAAAGCTAATTAAAAGGAAAAATGCAGAAGATGGTGTCTAGTAACGTGCTTTTCATACAGGGTGTAAATAAGTAATAATTTTTTAAAAATTTTAAATAATTATACTTTTCATGAACTTTTTTTTTTCTTTTTGAACTTAAAAAAAAATTAAATAGGGAAAGCCTGTCAAGATGCATCAAAAGTACAGGAAGCCCACGTTTTTAACAGAAGTATTGGCAATTATTTTGTTCCTTATTGGCAGTTCTTTTTTTTCAGATGATATACAAGTCAGAAAGCACAGAAGCTCTCTTCTGAAAGTTGTCAGCTTAGATTTTGATTCTTTTGGGGAGGTGTTGTACTGTTAGGTAGCTAGCATTCATTAACCATATTCACAGAATCACAGAATCACAGAAAATTATGAGTTGGAAGGGACCCACAAGGATCATCTAGTCCCTCCAGAGGGACCTTGACTCGTCTGTTTCTGTAGAGCTTCTTAANAATTAAATACGGAAAGCCTGTCAAGATGCATCAAAAGTACAGGAAGCCCACGTTTTTAACAGAAGTATTGGCAATTATTTTGTTCCTTATTGGCAGTTCTTTTTTTTCAGATGATATACAAGTCAGAAAGCACAGAAGCTCTCTTCTGAAAGTTGTCAGCTTAGATTTTGATTCTTTTGGGGAGGTGTTGTACTGTTAGGTAGCTAGCATTCATTAACCATATTGAAAATAACATTTTTAATTTTGCTTGAAACCTTTTCATAGAGATCCTGTGACTGAAAACTGTATCATTGCAAACAGAGAACTCGTCTGTTTCTGTAGAGCTTCTTACTTTGCTTTGAAGAGTGGGGTTTTTCCCAAATATTGGATACTTCTTATTTAAATGAAAAATCCATGGTGCCCCCATGTCTAATTGAATGATCTGTTGCTAAAAATAAAATGCCTCTACTGTTTTTCCTAGCAGAAGAGAGGATCCCAGAAATGTTAAATAAATAAAGTTTTTATTTGATAACTCCACTGACACCAAAATGTTGTGTCTCATAGACAGCACTGTTTTAGGAGAATATTTAGGAATGCACATGATCCATCTCATAGTTTTGAGTTTTCAGGAATAAGACCAGGGTTTTCATATCACACATTGATTTCAATGCCACTTCACACAAGAGCATTGAATTGATTTTATCCTCAACTTTAGATTGTGCAACAGCAATATTTGGAGTTCCATCCCATTCCTTTCAAAATCTCTCTTTCACCTCACTTTTTTGACCCACATTTTCAGCTCTACACTTTTGTACCTTCACATAAGATATCTGTTGAGTGATTCATCACCAAAATTGCAGTATAAATTTCTCTGCTAAAACAGACTACACGGTATAGAAATAATTATCTGTTACTACTTTCCAGTAATGGCACTGTATAATCTTTTCATTTTGTTCCATATTATTAATTAAAATATAAGCCATTTCCTAATAAACACTACTTTTATGCCTTCGTCTGCCATACTAATTACTATGCTGATACTTTTGAAATCCTAAGGGCAAAATGAAGCATACCTTGTATTTAAAGGCAAGAACACATTAGCTTGTTCTTAGTGTAGTAATTAAACCATATATGAAGATATATCTTTTCTTTCTATTATGTATAAGAGAAAAAAGTCTCAATCATAACAGCATGATTAAAATTATTCTGCACGCATTTCTCAGTATCTTTGCCTTTCTTTGATGTCTTCCATTGTTTCTCTCGGGATCTTGAGATCATTCTTTGTCTTGTTTTGGGGATGATGGGGAACTATGGTGAGTTATCAGCATTCCAGATTCTTTTCTGAGAGGAGTATGTTCCTTCACTCATCTGGAGCTAAATTTTATATCAAAATTTAATGAGTAAATGGAGGTGATCTTGCATATGTTGGATGCTCAGCCTTTGCTGTCTTTGTTAGCCCTAAAACTGTTTTTTCAAGCTCCCATGCTTGTGTTTCTTTATTCATTTTTGGTATTTTGTTTATGGGCTTGGGGTGCAATCCTCTGCGTCCTTTCTTGTAATTTCATACTGGTACAGTCCATCCTATGTTTACACTATTGCTGTCTCTCCTGTCATCTCATGCCTTCACTGCATCAGTGTATTGGTCTTAATTCATCTGCCTAAACCTCTATGACTTTAGTATGCTGTTGATGTGCAGTAAAAATAAGCATATATATTATTGTACTTAAATTATCTTGTCGTTTTTGTAAGGATTATATATACTGATAAGACAGAAAAACATATTTAGATGATACAAAATTCCCATTTTTGTTTTTCTCATTTGTTAATCGAAAGATACCATATTTTCCTCTTTAAGACAGTCATAATGACTCTTAATACAACTGATGTTTGTCATGTGGATTCTGCAATGTGACCTTCTATGAGAATTAAGGTCTGCTTTTACAGTTGTCATGCATCCCTGACTTCAGACTGTTTCATAAGGAATTTCACTTTTCTAACCAGACAACCATTGCTAAAAATGAATCAATCATGTAGGACACACAGTGAGAATTTCATAAAATAAGACAGGTTTTTTAATTACTGGATTTTTTCTGTGACTTTATACATAATTTCCTACACCTGAAAGCAAAATGTAAGATAAACGTTTCTATAGGATTTAAAGGCAGAAATATTTTCATGAAAGATTAAAGAAATCTTGAATACTAGTTTCCAGAACATTTGCAATGAATGCCTTCAACTGCTCCAAGTCCTTGTTGCCATATAGATGTGTAAATGTGCCATAAATACAGGATTATTTCAAGTGAAATTTGGAAAATCTTTCTTGAGCTAACTCATTTTTAGAATGACAGCAACACGTCTGAAGATGTAATCATAAAATTCAAATAGATATTCTGTCTGGTTAGAGAAATAATTATGTATCTAAGGCAAGAATCACCTGCAGAATGGTTTCCCATTCAATTCCTCGTGTCAAATTAATGAGTATATATTGTTTTTCTATTTTTCCTAGTGTGTTGTATTTGCTATGACATCTGGTCAGATGTGGAATCACATCCGTGGACCACCGTATGCACATAAAAATCCTCAGAATGGACAAGTGGTGAGTTGATTATTTTGATTTTATTTTGAAGAGAAACAATCACTTGCTGCAGTGAGTATACAGTTGCAAATAATTGCCATTCCATAGTTCTGTATGACAATTTATCAGTCTTAAATCTCTAGTTGCAGGCAGTCTGTTTTGGAATTTGAGATGTTTAGAAGGTGCTACCATCCCTGATTTGAATAATGAAATGAGTGGCTGTGTTTTTCAAAATAATATGAGGCTCTCAGCTATATTGAATGTGTTATAAATTGTTCCATACCACACAATTTCTGCTGCACAAAGATAAACACAGATATTGTGTATTTTTTGTAGGGATGTGCTCCCTCACGTAGTAAAAAACCAACTTGTTTTGTTTCTTCCTTTCAGGCTCCATTTATGCAAGCTTTTGTGGTTTGTAACCTCTTACCTTCCTTTCTAGAGCATTTTAGTTAGAAAAGGAGATGCCAAATATTTTCATCTGCTTTGTACCATTTTCTGTCACTCTTCCACTGAACTTTACGGAATGCTTTTTCCTGTGTCTCTTTGCTCCTTGAATTTAAATTCTTCATCACCTTTACTAACTAGTTCCTGTTAACTATTGCCAAAATTACTGTTGTGTCCTGCTACTGCTGGCTTTGAAGAATTACCTTATTTACTTCTTACTGCTCACAAACTAAGAAATGTTCATCAGATTTCAGAAAAATAAACTCTCTTTGCCTATTAGGAAAATAAAGAGGACCTTGTCTAATTTCTACTAGCCTTTATTTACCACTTTTCAAGCAATTTCATGGGTTGGAATCTACAGAAATTGCAGTGAACTTAGTGATCAGGAAGCTTTTTCATAACTAGTGGCCTGTTGAGCTATTTTCAGGTTGGACCGTCACTAGTTAAAGGAAAATATCTTATTTCCAAAAGAAAAAAAAATATTTTAAGCTCCCTTTGTGTCCTATCATAATTGGAGTAGCAAAAAATGGTTTTTTGAATTTGATTACTGGTCTGCATTTGATCAATCTGCATTTATACATTGACATCTCATCATTTTAGCAACATGCTGATGTCATAAATGACAGGATTTAATCTGTGAATTTTGTTATTCAGAAATAATAAATAAAAATAATCTAAATAAAACACTATTTATGGAAATTTAGAATTTTTCATTACTGCCTTGCAGTATCAAATTTATGATGCTGTCATATGGGGTGAGAGAAATGAGAAATACTGCATAGAAAAAGCACCATTTGTGACAAATTAGTTTTTACCATATCCAGATTTATGCATATTGCCTGTCTTAAAGAGTTGTTTCTGAAGTATACCCTACATTAAATAATTTTAAAATATTCCTGAATTTGTGCTGGCTTGTCTCAGTTTTCAGAATGTGAACTCATATCCTGAGTGTCTTAAAAGTTATGACTGGAAATGTCAGCACACACAACTAAGTAATGGAAATAATGTTAAAGGTGTTCTTAAATTCTAGATACTAATGTATTGTATTTGTCAACATACATACATTCTTTTGTGGGTTTGATGCATTATATGACTTTAGGTAAGTAATTTGTGCCTGTGATTTACCTGTCTGTCCTTGTTCATATATGTCAGTACTCTTACCTCCTTGGAGCTATGTCTGTGTCAGTGAGTAAAACCAGTCAGATTCTAAGAATTTACAAAAGGATAGATGCAAGATCCTGCTTTAATTGAGCAACAAAGTATCTACCAGGATCCTTCTTTAACTGAGGTATCACTTACCAGTATAGTTTTAATTTAAAGCTCTGACTTTAGAAGTGTTAGAAGCTTAATAAGTATTCTATAAACCTTTACCTATTTTACATTGTAGTTTTATCCAAATAACATCTTGAATTTTTTTTTCATTTTTCTAGCACTTATCTATGTTTCTGTGAATTTAAAGTCATAAAAGTGCTTATCTGACACTTCTTTGAGATTTACTCAACCATGATAATTCGCTGTGACACTCCGTGAATAAAGTCAGCAACTGCTGTCTTTATATCTCAATAAAATTTAACTCATCACTTTCTTTCCAACGTCTAGCATTTAGCACCAATTTCAAATTAGCATGCCAATTTTATATGAGCATTGCTTGTATGTAATACTCTGATACTTTGTTGACAGTCTTACCACTTAAATTTCTAGTTTTAAATGGAGGCATAGCTCACTAAGCTTAATATGTTAATATCTCCTATTATATGCTTTGTTCTTGCTGTAATTTTAGGTGACAATTTCTTCTTCAATTTCTATTTTATTTTTTTTAAAGATAAAAAGACATCTGTTTGCTTTGCTTAGGCAACACTATCTACTATTGCCAGTATCTTATGCAAGTACCATTACAAGTTCTTGGAATTTTTGGCTTGTGCACCACTTTTATGATGCTTTGCTTAATTACCTAATCTACTTTAGCTATATGATTGTATTTTTTGAAGCTTTTAAACCATATTTTTGTATTTCTGTGGGGTCTATTCTGTAAAGTTGATGTGCTCTCCTATTGAGGTTGTTGCAGTGTTTTCCATTATTCCCCATTGCCATCAGCTAGATTCAGATTTTGAGTTCACACGAAAGCAGCATCAATTTTAATGTGGAAAGCTGAATCACACTATTTTCTGATTCTGTTCTGGTTTATGTAGATGAAACTTATGCTAGTCTTATGTCTTGGCATGTATTTTATTTCTGTTTTATTTCTAGAGTTTGCCTTCTTTTGACAAATAATTTTGTTAGGACTAGGGCCTTATTGACTGTGTGACACTAAAATATTATTTGCTGCTATGTCGATTGGGTACTTTTTAGTGTCCTATATTTAAAAGGTTGTTGAAATTACATAAGCATAATGCAANTCTTGTGAGAGTTCAGATTTTTATTCAGGAATTGGTCTGTATAGAGGTGGTGATGAGACAAGCAGAGAGCTTGAGAAAGCAAATGGGTTTGAGTCTTCTGCAGAGGTAGTTCTGCTGCTGTTTAATTGAACTACTATCAAAGAATCTCATTAGATTTTTTCATCAGCTTTTAATCAAATAGAAGCAATGCCTAAGAAAGAATTTGTATATATCTGTCCATGGAATAGCAGCCTTTTTTTATTTTGCATTAAAACTCTATAATTTTTATTGTGCAATATGCTCAAGATTGCATCTTTAAAATGATTGAAAGTTTGCTGTAAATGAGAACAGAGCAAAAGATAAGCTTGATCTAAAGTACTGTATTAACCTGGTTTCCAAACCTTAGCATTTTCTTTCCTTCTCTGAGAAGAAATTATTAGAAGTTGGAAAAGTTTTTGTGTTAAGAGAAAAATATTATATTTTTACTCTAAGTTATTAGACGGTTTTACTACATAAGCTGATGCTTCATGGAATGGAGAATGATATTATTTGCTGCTATGTCGATTGGGTACTTTTTAGTGTCCTATATTTAAAAGGTTGTTGAAATTACATAAGCATAATGCAAATTATGTCCTTATGAAACAATTTATTTCAGCAGATCTTTTAGATAAAACACCTTGTAATATCACATTAGATAAAAGTAACTGTTCATTTGTAGAGTTTATTCATCATTTTTGTTCCCCCCTACTTACCTTTCACAGTTTTATAGCTACTGATCTTTATTCACTTTTTTTGCTGATACAGATATGTAGTAACCTATATGTTTCTGAAGTAAAATGAAAAATGTATTTCACTGCTGATACCATTTTTGCATTTGTCTGAAAAATTTTAGCTGAGAATATTGGGATTCTTAATTCACGTTAGTCCTCTACTGCTAAGTATGTACTGTGATCCCCCATTATTTGTGGGCTGTTGGGTCTGGCCCTCTTCACGTGAGTCTTGGAATCCACAAAGATAGTGAACCCACTAAGTATTCAAGTATGCCATGCCCATAGCCATGCCCCCTCCCCTAATAAGGTCTGGAGGGCAGTCCTGAGGGCATGGCTACCTCTGTAATGCCTCATTAAAGCAGAGGAAATGCCTTTTGCCACCTCCCAGCTCCAGGAAGAGACCTGCTTTTCCAAGCACAGAAACCGGCTGGGAGCTGGGAAGCCGGCACCCACCCTGCCAGGGATCCTGCCACTGTCCTTTGCCTGCCGCGTCTGTGCACGGTTTTATTGGGGTTTCTGGTTGCTAATGTGTGTCTCTTGTGTTCAAACACAACTGAGGCGGCACGCCTCTCCAGAGCAGGATTCTGGTGGAGGTTTCAAGAATGAGTTCAGTGCTAGCCAGCGTGGCGCCGATGGGTACCGTGGCACCCGTGTGATGGGAGCGACAGCTGAACATGCTGGGACAGTCCCTGCTGTTCAATGGGGCTGCTTTGTTTGGGGTTTATTTATCTGGGAATGTAAAAGCCCCAACCCAAGCTTTTCTGGCAAGAGTGGGTGTGATCTGCAAGAGGCAACATTGTTTGGGAGCACTTTCAATATATACATAAGTCACTTCACTGTGTGGTATGTTATGTATTTGTCTTGCTTTTGGATTAAAAAAAAGTTCATATAGGTTATTATATCAGTATAATATGAGGTATGAGATTGGCCTAAATTTCACCACAGCAATATTGTTGTATATCTATTGACACTAATCACAACCACAGTATTGTTGAAAATAATTAATACTTCCTAATATTTTAAGGGAATAGCCAAATATTTATATTAACATGCTGGATGAAAATGAGTTGTGCATTACTTACATTATGAGTATTTTTAATTAAATACTTAGCTTTCCTGTGATTATCAAAGCAGTGAATCTATTAAAAAGTTACAAGTGGTAAAGGGTTTTTCAAACCTTTATATTACATTTTTATGATAATTTAGTCAAAATAGTTAACAACTGGCAGTGTAAAGTGTTGAACCGGTATTAAACAATTCAGTTAACAGATCAGCACATTAACGACTGGACAACATCGTTTCTAAACTACGGTTGGGAAAATTATTAACCTGTTTGAGATGGCAAGGTTGATTGTATAACTGATCCTGTATAACATGTTTCTACCTTGGTATTAGAACAGGGAAACCTTACACAATATTTTGTATTCTTTTTTTTATTGTGGGAAGTAAAGGAGTTAGGAGAATAGTCATGGCAGAAGAGTTGCTGAGATGAGGCATTAGAATCTCTGCATTCTTGGAATGGTCGATTCTGGATGCCTACGTGCTGTAAAAGTTCATATAGTACCGTTGTATTGCAAGTCCTGTGATTTTTATTTCAGTAACATGTTCAGGCACATGTTCTCATCAAGTAAAATTAAGGTTTTAGACAAGTGAGCTTTCAGCAAGTAGTCTATCCTGATAAAATCCAATAAAATGAAATAAATTAAAAAAACCACAAACAACCTACCAGATTTGAATTGCTTCTTGTAACAATAGAAATCTAATTTTAATTGTTACCACTTTCAACTAATGAACACCTCTTGTCCTCCACTCCTTTTGCTAAGTATAAATGGGCTACTAGAAGCTATTTAGTTTAATTTGAAAGAACTTTTTTCTGCAGAACACTCTTGTTATGTCAGAAGTCAGGGAGATCTCAAATACATAGTTATGAGGTATCTGAATGATAATGCGATGTAGTAAAATATACTTTAAGACAGAAAGCCAGAATGACATATGGGAGAAATTGATTTATGTGTTCTGTTACTACTAAAACAAGAGCCATTTTCTTAAATCCAGCTTAATTGCCAGGCAAGAATCTTTGTCTCCCCAGCCTTTTCTGGTTGTGTGGATGTTAAAAGGTAAGGACCTTCTCTATTAAAATAGTTTTGATTGGAAGGTAGCTTTGAAGACTGTCTAGTCTGGCTGCTAGCTTAGAGGGAGTCAGGTTGCTCACGACTTTGTCTAAATTAATTTGGAATGTCTCCACAGTTACAGATTCCCCAACCTGTTTCAGTGTTTGACCATCCACAGAATTCTTTTAATTTTACCTTTTAATTTATTGTTATCGTTTGTTTTTAATTTCCCTCAGGAAGAGTCAAGATAAATTTTATTCTTCTCTTCAGTAAAACTGATTTATCTGAGTTCCTAATTAGATTTTAACACTGACTGTAATAAAATTTGGATTTAACCCGACAGTACAGCTTTTCAGAGCTCCTGACAACATACTTGTGCTTAAGTGACACTGGCATTATTATGGTACTATTGCAATATCCACACTGGAATCAAGAAAACATTAAGCCTGGAGTTGTCAAAGATTTTTCTCAGTGTAGATTATGCTATGAGTAGAGGCATGCAGACATGTTATTAAACAACTTAAGCATATTTGGAAAAGTGAGAAAAGGAACATATTTTCCCTGTTGCACCCCACCATCTTTCACTATTTTTGGATAGATTAGTTTGTGGCTCTTACCTTTTCCCTGTAGAAAGTTAATCTGTAGTACAAAGATGTACTACAATGCAGATGTTACATTTACTGAAGTAAAATTTCAGCAATTGGGAATTGTCTTGTGAGCCACTAAACAAATATCAAAATATTTTCTATCCTTCAGAGCCTTCTATCTTATAGACCTGGTGCATTTTTATGTTGGTGAGCCCTTGCGTTTCCATATAGTTTTGCTAGTAAGCCCTAGTGCTGTCATTTCAGTGTAACAGATGAGGCTTCTCTTATGCCTGTGAACAATGTCAAGAGAAGGAACATGCATTTGAGTATTAATGGTAAATGAAGCAGCATACTTCAGACAGTCTTTCATGTACTAATTCACCCACAATCTCCCATTCAGAGATACCTTTTTATCGAGGTTATTCCTTTTTATGGTGGCTATGTTTTATTGAACACAAGGAACTTTTAATTTTTTTTTAAATCTGCGAGACAATAATAACTTGCTGGTTGATATTTTATTAAATATAAAATGCTTTTTGTATGTTTTAATGGAAACAAAAATTGTTCTGATTTTTTTTTTTTGTCTAGCTCTGGTGCCACCATTAATTCCTTTCTTTTGCTAAACTTTCATGTTAACTGACTGTTCTTGAAGAAAGATAGAATAGACGAAGACATAAGGACTAAATTAAAAGGTAAACTAACAAGTTTTATTGTACATGCAGTTTGTTCTCAGCCTTTAAAAGGCAGTACGGTGGTACTATGTATTCCACCTATTAGATATCAAATATTTTCAGTGCCTGAATATTAAATGACAGGTTATCTGGGGTTTTTTTCTGTTCTTTGAATCATTCATAACATTTTAATTAATTTTTTTTTTATTTATAGATGTTGCCGCATTGAACTTGTAGATAAGGTAGTCAGGGACAAACACACATACAGCTTTTATTGTTGTCCTTACATATTCTTTTGAGGCATCATGAGCATTGTCAAGGTTAATGATGTTGCCACTAGTCTTATTTGTTCCTTTCAGTTTGAGACTTAAAAGTGTTCAGTTCTTAGTAGTTCGGGTGTTTTCTCTACTGCCTTGCAGCAAAGTTACATAAAGGTTAAACAGACTCTGAACTCTTGTAGTTGAGGAACCAGTTTGGACCAGCTGGTATGCTTAGATAGACAAAACCTATTCCTATTGTAAAATGAAAATAGAGTAAGTTGATACTTGGGAAGGTTATACGTATGAACAGAATGTTGAGAGTAGATGCTGTGGTAAAGACAAGGACTGACTGCTGAGTTAAACTTCTGTTGTTTAGCTGGGGGACATGTTGTTGGTGTTTTGTTCTGTTTTATTTCCAAGTCACTGGTAAAATTATCACTGATTTTTATAACAGTAGACCTATTCAAACCAACAGTGAAAATCAACTTGAAGGAACATGTTTGTATTCCTTTTTCTTTTGGCACAGTAATGCTTCAATAGCAGAAATGGAATTGTAAACAGCAATTAATTCATTGTGAGCAGAGTTCACAGGTTCAAAGGTTATTCTGAGTTGGAAGGGAACCTCAGGATCATCTAGTCCAACTCCCCACCAACTAGACCATGTCACTGAGCTCCTCATCGAGTCTTCTCTTAAACACCTCCAGGGATGGTGACTCCCCCACCTCCCTGGGCAGACCATTCCAATAAGCGATCACTCTCTCTGTGAAAAACCTCTTCCTAACATTCAGTCTAAACCTCCCCTGGCGTAGCTTAAGGCCATGTTCTCTTGTTCTGACCTCGTCAGCCTGAGAGATGAGATCCACACCAACCTGGCTGCAACCTCCCCTCAGGTAGTTGTAAACAGCAATTAGGTTTGGATTTAAATATATATATTTGTCTTTGCAATAAACATTGTAAAATATCTTGGAAATACATATAAAAACTATTTTGTAGATTCTGCAATGCTTATATCATAAAAAATGCCATGCAGCATGTGTTAGTAATATTAAAGCTTTCTGCATTTCTGTTGTGGCCAAAGGACAAGTTCAAGCTATTGGGATTCTGTTTCAAACTATTGGGTGAAAAGTTTGATTGATTTATTTTTTTTTATATTAGTTGCAATTAGATCTTGCTCGCAGGACTAGTTTACATGACTGTTATATTTTCAATGCTTATATTTAGAAGTAGACATTGCTAAGTCAATTGTCTTGCTGTGGCTCTGTGACTTGAAAGCTGTGTTTATCAATATGTTTGTAAGAGAATTACTGTTTTCCAAGTGCTTTGTCCATATTCTTGGAGTATGAGGGGGAGATAACTTCTGTCTTCTTTTCTGGTCTGCCTTCAAACTTTCTTTATGTCCACATTTTTGAGAAACAGATTCACAAGAGAAGTAGGCTTTACACTAATAATTATTTTGATTTTGCACTACTATTTAGACAAATGTATTTGTCTGTTGCTTGAAAAAATCATTGCGGAACTGTAGCCCTTCTTAGGAGAGTTTGCTTCTGTGTAGCACAGCTGGGATTCATCTCCTCTTTAAAGGCTTTAAAGCCATCCTGCGTCAAGCTAATATTATGCACAGAAGTGGGTTGAGAACCAGATCTTGGGTGCATCACAGATTCACACAGATTCACAGAATATTATGAGTTGGAAGGGACCCCTATTCTTAGTTTTCAGTACTCACAGAATCAAACTTTCATGTTTATTAGAAATAGATTGTAGTTCTGTATATATTTGTACTAAAACCGGAAGCATGTTTCACTGTTCCCCTTAAAAGTCTATCATTAATATTTATACTGAAGCTGTTAAAGGCTGGAGCAGTATAACTTTAGGTACAGTGCAAATTAAAAAAATTCGTTACTGACAGTCTTGCAAGTCTAGCTTTTGAGCAGTAAACAAAAACATGAAGTAATCTCCTTCATGTTCACAGGTCCTGAGGTCACTTAGCATGGTAAAATGTTCTACATGAAGAAAAAATATCATTACCATTTAAAAGAGGAAAGTTCTCTGCATTTACCAGCCTCTTACACTTCTAATCTGGGTCAATAGAATGAAAGAAAAATTTGGTTTTTGCTTTCTTTCTTTTAGAATTACTGTTCTTTAAAAAGTATATGAAAGTAGGAATTGTTCATAGTCTTCTGTGTGGCTAAATACCAGAATCATTGAAAAAATAATTTTCAGAGAAGTTCTATTGTTGTTTTTTTGTTTGTTTATAGACAGAGAACACTTCAATGAGTGGTGTAGTGATTGAATAGATACCATCTGATTTTGTCTAGTGCTGTCAATTAAGATTATTAATCCTGCAAATGAGGCATAAAAGATGCAGATTGTCTTTAGAAGACATGTATGTGTACTGCCATTAAAATAAATGCCTTATGTGTAAAATCAAAGCCTCAAACTTGAATTCTGGGAATGTGCAGAAATATTTGTACATGGTAGTACGCACATTCCTTTTCTATGTCCATGTAAAGAACAGGAGAGACTTTTGTCAGTGTTAGGTACTTCACCTTCTGAGTGTGCATTTAACTAGAAATATGCTACTGATGAAGTGAATGGAGATGATGCAAGCATTTGATCAGCTGCACAATTTAATAATGGATTTTAAGAATTTATTTAAGAACAAAATTTAATTGCTCACTTGTGTTATTATTAATGCTCTCGGTCTCTGTATGGGTGTTAGGTGGTGAGTTGGACTAGATGATCCTTGTGGGTCCCTTCCAACTCATAATATTCTGTGATTCTGTGATTCTGTGAATTAGCTCTGGAGCCACAGAGGACATGATGTAAATGTATATGCCACTTCAGTTATTGCTCTCAGAGGCCTATGGTCTTTCCACTGTATTCCTCTCATCCCTTAAATACCAATATTCAGGCCTACAAAACTTGAGTAACTGCAAAAATAGAAACAGTACAAAAACTTTAATATTTATTTCTTCTGGCTTTTTCTCCTGTTTGTTTAATTTCATGACTCCCTAACCCTGCTAACATATTGGAAGAAGAAACAATTGAAATCCCTCCAAATAAGACTCTCTAAAGCTGAGGAAAAGAATTGTACAAGAAGCAGGGTAGAGAGACATTCAACCCACTGTTACTCAGAGGATTATTTTTTGTATAAATTGAAGAACATAACTTCCAGAAAATAGCACAACTGGAATAGTAAACATACAACAGCAACTGGGAAAAGAATAAAACAAAAAAAATAAAACAAACAAAAATCAAAACCAACTTCCAACAGAATCCTGGATTTCACTGATATAGATGGCAAGTACACATCTTCTGATATATTTAATGAGCCTCTGTTCAATGGATCTTAATCACTTTGAGAGTTAATGAATAATGTAATGTTAGGTTATCAATGTAAGTACCAGTTTAACAAGTTCAATCCATGTACATAATATTGCTTTGAATTGTGTTCCTTCTTCTTTACCTCTTAATTTTTTTTCCATTCAGCTATCTAGATCATTTTATATAGCTCTGATGCATAAAATGATTTTAATACCTAATTCATAGTGCATAAATATGCAGTAGTGGGAGGGCCCTTATTTCTTGTCCAGTCATGAGCAGGTGTATCTTAGCAAAATCTTTGACTTTAATTAAAATTTTCCTCCCAGACTTGTTTTACTTTACAGTGCTGCTGTACCACCTTTTGTATTCAAATTGCGTTTTTAATTATTGGGAAGATCGCAGATGCAACTCTTTGTACTTTGATTTTGTCTGAACTTTTTAATAGGCAGATGAAAGTAATGAATCATATGCACCCCTTACTCATATGGTAGATAATTATTTGCTGTTTGAGGTCTTTTCATACAGTGAAAACATAATTTGTGGATATCCTTCTGACTTTTGAATCTTATAACTTTTAAGTTCTTCCTGTGTAATGTAGTCATGGTTTTCTCCTCAGTTCCTTTCTGGCCTCAGCTGAATTCATTAGTACCGATTTTTGCGCCCAAGTCATCCACTTGAAACTTAATAAATAAGTCCCAAGATCTAGAGTTCCTTTATGCATTTTTAAACAGCCTGTTCTCTCTCCCATTGAGCCAGTTGTTCAACCTACTTATAGAGTTTGTTCCAAATCCATTTCTGTGTAACAGAATCAATTGCCAAAGTCCAGATAAATAGTAATATTTGGGGTTTTGTCAGGAAAATTAACTACATAAAGAAAAAGACACCTGATGTATCTGATACCTGTATCTTTGGATTAAGTGAACTATATTTCATCTCAATTTCATGTTACTTCATATGTTTAATTGTTCTTTAAAATTTATTTAGAAACATTTAATGTTATTGAAATTCTTTTTTCCCAGAATGTGTTTAGTTTCTGTGTATGCTGTTCTGTAGATTTGCACTAACATGGTCAGATAGACTTGCCTCAACTGCACACATAAATAAATAAGAATGTTATTGGGCTTTAAGATTTATTTACTCATCTTGGAATTCTGTTTTTTGAGATTTTCTTCAACTTACCTGTTACAGATGCATTCTATCAGCTGTGGACACTTGCATCCCTTTTATTCATCATAAAAATTCACGGAATTCAGAAACAGGGTTATTACTGCCCTTTACTGCATATTACCTTTTTTGCTTGTTCTCTGCTTTAATGACTGAAATTTGAGCTATCTGCTTGCATTTTATTTGTAGGGCCACCTCAGTTTGCCTCCTGACAGCTTCCATTTTATCCTCCGGATTCCTGACCTCTAAAGAGGGAAATGTGTTTGCTACTTGATCTTTTTCGATTCTTTCTACAATGTGGTTGTTCATTGTATTCCACTTGGGATTATTAATTAGTTCTTGAATACTTTCCTTAGAGATCACTAATTTGTTTATTTACTTACTTATTTTTAAGATATGCAGGATATAGATTCAATATAAGAAACTCAGTGGTTTGTCTCTGACTCACTCAGTTCACCAAAATTTTCTAGTGTGGATGATTTCCCTCATCAATTTTTCATTTCAGTTCAGCTCTTTGGAAATGTAAAAATCTTAAATTGAAAGCTTGAAATGTGTTACTATCAATATTTCCATTTATTTTACTGAATGCACTCAAGTCATTTTACCTGAAATTATTTATGCTTCCTGTGTCTTTACAATGCCCTTTTTTATATGAAAAATGCACTTAAAATATTACTACTTCTTGTGGAACCAGTAGGTAACTGAGGATGAACTCTCTCAGGTGTCATATACCAACCATTGAGATCTGTTGTTAGCAGTACCTGTTTCAATTGCACCTAGAAAGTTAGTCTCCAGTCTACCATGAGTTCTTTTTCTGAATGCTTCAGTTCTTCAGCTTCGTAATACCATTCTCCATGAGTGAGGTCTGAGTTATCTCTCAACGACATTGTCCTCCCCCAAAGCCTGAAATGTTCACTCACATCAGTGCCTCATTCAGATAAGAGTTGCTCTTTTGAAGCCTATGCCACTTTCATTCCCACCTTCTACTTGGACCTTAGCAAAGCCTTTGACACGGTTTCCCACAATAAGCTTCAGGAGAAACTTGTAAAGCACGGGCTGGAAAGGAACATTTTATGCTGGGTTACAAACTGGTTGGAAGGGCGAGCTCAGAGGGTGGTGGTGAATGGTGCAACATCGGACTGGCGGCCAGTCACCAGCGGAGTCCCACAGGGGTCAGTGTTGGGCCCAGTACTGTTCAACATCTTTATCGATGACATGGACGAGGGAATTGAATCCATCATCAGCAAGTTTGCAGATGATACTAAGCTGGGGGCAAATGTTGAACAGCCGGAGGGTAGGAAGGCCCTCCAGAGGGACCTTGACAGGCTGGAGAGATGGGCAGGCTCCAACAGTATGAGGTTTAACAAGACTAAGTGCCGGGTTCTTCACTTCGGCCATAACAACCCCATGCACCGCTATCGGCTGGGGGAGGAGTGGCTCGAGACTAGTGAAGTGGAGAGAGACTTAGGTGTACTGATCGATAGGAAACTCAATATGAGCCAGCAGTGTGCCCAGGTGGCTAAGAAGGCCAATGGCATCCTGGCCTGCATCAGGAACAGTGTGGTCAGTCGGTCCAGGGAGGTTGTCCTTCCCCTGTACACAGCGCTGGTCAGACCTCATCTTGAGTACTGTGTGCAGTTCTGGGCTCCCCAGTTTAAGAGGGATGTTGAGCTGCTTGAGAGGGTCCAGAGAAGGGCAACGAGGATGGTGAAGGGACTGGAGGGCAGGCCCTATGAGGAGCGACTACAGGAACTGGGACTGTTCAGCCTGGAGAAGAGGAGGCTCAGAGGTGACCTCATTGCTGTTTACAACTACCTGCGGGGAGGTTGAAGCCAGATGGGTGTAGACCTCTTCTTCCAGGCTGACGACACCAGAACGAGAGGGCACGGCCTCAAGCTACCCCGGGGGAGGTTCAATCTTAACGTTAGGAAGCAGTTTTTCACAGAGAGAGTAATTGCATATTGGAATGGTCTGCCCAGGGAGGTGGTGGAGTCGCCATCCCTGGAGGTGTTTAAGAGAAGACTGGACGAGGAGCTTAGTGACATGGTCTAGCTGGGGGGTGTAGGGCTGGATGACCCTGGACCCCTTCCGGCTCGGAGTGGCCTGCTAGACTGTGAGGGATCTAGGTTGGTGTTACGCTCTGGGATGTGCTCTCGGTCTCTGTACGGGTGTAAGATGGTGAGTTGGACTAGATGATCCTTGTGGGTCCCTTCCAACTCATAATATTCTGTGATTATGTGATTCTGTACTTTGGTTCACAATACACAGGACACAAGGCCTTATGATCCTTTTGCAAGAAATGATGCCAGAACATGAACTCTAGAAGTTCAGCCAGTACACTCCCAGCTGACTCTGATTTCTTCCATCCTTTGGGCCAAATAGGAACTAGTGAGAAACAGAACCACCTGACGTGTTGAGTGTGAATATTGTGTTTGGAGAATTAATATGCCCTACTTGCTAATATAAACATAGTCTTTGCGTCTTCAGCTCAGGATAAACATCTTTACATCAGTTAATGGTGGTATTCTTCTGGTCAAATTTTGGAATTTGTTTTTATATGAAGGGTGATTTTGAGCAAGATGCCCTACTTCTATGAAGATAGTTCAATCAGAGATTTGTATCTGATATGCCTGTTCCTAGGAGGAGGTATGCCTTTTATTTTGTCATGCATAGTTTAGTAAAGGATTATTAAATGAATGTATATTTATTTCTGGCTATTATATATATAAATGAACAATAGCTAAGATACAGCTTTGACTTATTTCTGCTTTTGTCTTAGTAGCACTGTGCTGCTCTTTCTCTATTCTCTATTTCTTTAAAAGACCGAACATCTGTAGGCTCCTCAGAATCTTGACTTAAATGCTTTGCTTTCATCATTTAAGGGCTTTTCTAGACTGCATGTCAGACAAGAAAATATATTGTCTATTTAAGTTGAGGATCTTCCCTCTTCAATCTTGTCATTTGCTATTGACAGTGAAAATGCCACTCTGAATGAATGTTTAGAAAATTACTGTACCAAAGGGTCAACTGCTTTTTTCATTCCAAATTTATAAAGTGATTTTGGTGTTGAGAAGAGATTCTAAATGATGTGGTGGAGGGGTGAGAGGGTGTATGCATGTGATTAATACCTAACTTAAATCCACTGTAATTTTAATGAGTACTTCAATTTAGCATCTTGACTTATGCTAGGATTTTTAGAGATAACTTTGATATCAATTTTATTTAATTATAAAATTTAATTTCTCAACTGAGAAATTATAAAAGTAAATTAATATCAAAATACTATTTTTGTGTGATAATAATTAAAAAATATATATTGTGTCCCGTGTGCATGAAAAACATTTCAATGTGGATTTTCTGTTATATTTTGAAGTATTACAGTGGGTGGTTCCTTTGTCATACATTTATTTCTAATATACTATGAGAATAATTTGAGTTTTTAACATGTTATTAATATAATTTTCTATATTTAACAGGAAATTCCTAATTGCAATGTTTCCTCTTTTCATTTTGATGGCCAGTTCTGTCATTCCTGATGTTTTTATTTTAATTTGGCAAGATAAAAACAGTGAGTAGAACACTGTCAGTTGTACAGTAGTTGCATTTTTAATAACTACCAAAACATAGTGCCTTTCTTAACAGAGAGTTTGCCAGAAAAGGGTTGCTAGATGCTATTAAAAATACCAGCTTCAGGGGAGACAAAAGAATGACCTTTAAACTTTTTCTGACTTTGTCGCTTATCAGTCATGCAAGTGTCAGAGTCATAATGTGAATACTCAAGAAGGCTTTCACAGAATCACAGAATCACAGAAAATTATGAGTTGGAAGGGACCCACAAGGATCATCTAGTCCAACTCACCA